>JAKUCM010004066.1:0-60962 GCA_023374145.1 Lepidium sativum
TCTGGACAAAAGTTATACCAAATTAAAGACATCCTAAGAAATTTTCTATCTAAAGGACATTTTATTTATATATCAAAACCAAAATCATATCTATATTCGTGACCAATTATGACATTGTTTATTTATAAGGAATCGATACAAAATGGGACTCGTGTCATGTTGTAAGTTTTTGGGTTCAATTAATTATATATATTAGATGCTTTCGTTATCGTAACATAGAATTCTTTCATTACCTCATTCTTATCAAGATTAGGCAAGAAATAGAAAATGTGAAAATATTATTAATTATAACCATAAGTTTCAAAGTTTTCATATATAAGCATAGAAAGAAATGTTTACTAAAGCACATTAAGTTCATGAAGAGATAGATGCTTAATGCGTTGACTATTAACCTTGTACCTTGATTTGGTTAAGTGAATACACACATGTACATGTCAGAAAAATCGCAAACTACGTTCTGATTAGGTCTGGGTATTTGGATATCCGGACCTGATCGGATATTCGCTCAAACCAAAATGTCCTACAAACATTGTACCATTTTTTTTTACCTGCATAGAATAATAATATACTCGGTACAAACGTTTTTTTATATTTTAATTAAAGACTTTCTTACAATATTACTAGTCCGATAACTAGTTTTCTAACTTTTTTAACAATTTATATTCGTAAAATGACTGGGTAGTCAAATCAGAGAAATTATGGCTGTTTACATAATTGCAATCAAAGTAGAAATTTTTTTTTCAGATTTAGATTTTAAAGTTTAGGGTATAAGATTTCGATAATTCATAATAAATTTTAGATCTATAAAGAACCTAGACTAATTTCTAAAAAAGTGCAGCCTATTATCACTTGACCACAATGTCCTACACTATTAAGGTAGAAAATTATTGATGTATTAAACTATCAATCTTGAAATTCAAAGCAAAAGAATTCAGAAAAAAAGAGAGGAGAATTTAGCTTGACAACTATGGAGTTTTTTCTAATAAGCTTTTATGGAAAATGCAAACCACTTATTCCATTTTTGCATCATATTAACCATTTTTCTATTCAATGTGATTATAAAAATTAATTTAACACATTAGAAATTATCATATGATTATTTGTCATCTATGTTCTACCCAAACTTGGTGAACCACAAAAGACTAAAACTGTAAAATGTATAAACCTCTAAAAATAGGAATTAGTTGGAAAATTCTAAATTTATAAGCAAGAGATAAAATAAAAATAAAGTTTAAGGATCTACGTTAAATTAAACCTAGCTAGATAGAATCTCTGCGACTCCAGATTGATTCTAAACAGCTTGAGCTTGTAACCTTTTAATTTTAATAATTATATTAATTCATCTTTAATCAGTCACAAATCCCGTTAGAATATTTGATAAATAATTTTCAATCAATAATATTTCGTACCATTTTTTATTGATCATGATTTATAATAATAAAAACTTGTGTATTTTTTTTTTCATAAAAAGGCTCTTAGCATGCACGTAAGTTAAACTAATAAGGAATATCATGCTACATAATATTTTGACAATAAAATAGCTATTTATATGTATAAAGAGTGCTAAAATATTATATTATCTATACACATATATACATACAAACAACACGTAAATGTATATGATTACAAATTATTAAGACATATATATCAACATATGCACCCAAAAAATGGCTATATGTTATGTTTTGATCAAAAAAATAAATAAATTGTTAACAATGAAAAAAAATATTATTAACAATATGATTTTTAATATAAAGGAGAAATGCCTAATTTGGCAAATTAATTAGCGCCAAAACATAATTGAATTGTTACATTACGATAATTTAGTCGTCAAATATTCAGTCGTGAAACATTTATATACATAGTTAGGCTTTCAAATTGTTATTAAAAATACTATTAAAAACCTATAAAATATAGAATTGATTCTCTTTATACTTAACCAAAGAGTAACTATTTTCTTTGTTGATTGGATCTTAGAATTACCTTCTTGAAATTATCCTTTTTTGATATTCACTTATGTATTTAATAATGATTAATCTCCCAACCAATAGAGGATTGTCATTTCGAAAGAATTTTATGTAACAAAGCTTTTACAAATAGAGAAAAAGAATAAAGTATGATTTGATTATTTATGATGACCTAATATCGACTTTAGTAGTTGAATAATAAGAGTTAGAGTACTATTAGAAAAGTGGTCAAAATGTGCTTAAGTCTAGGTAGGTGTAACCTACTTCTAATTAAAATATAATTTGTACATAAACACAAATACAACAATGTAAAACAATGTTTATTTTTGTAGTATTTATTCCGGTTGTTTTTAGCAAAGTTTGAACGTTTCTATAGCAAAAATATCACTAATCATCAGTAAATATAAATTTTCTAATAATTAAATCGATAAAATATAATTCATATCTAAATCTTCTAAATATTTAACAACATCTCAGAAAGTAAATATAAATTTGGATGAAAAAATAACATAAATTGACATATAATTATTTGACCAAAATCAATTTTCCATCCACAAATATTTATAGTGACTAAAAATTTAAATTTTTATAAATTTCAGAACTAGTTTGAGATTAGGCTTAAGACCGGTTATCAAGTCTTTGTAGGTCTAATCTACTGTTAATTAAAAAATAGTTATACTTAAATACAAATAAAACAATTAAACAAATATTTTTAAAGATTTATAACAGCATTATTGATTATCCATAACATTTTTAGTGGTAAGAAAACCTAAAGTAAACTTCTATGATTTTTGATATTAGTATGAACTTTTTTTTTTTTGTCAACTAACCTATTAGTTTTTTAAATCCCTTCCTACTACTGTAGGTAGGGGGTTCGATCCTTAGTGCCTTGAGGATTTGTAAAGTGACTACACCACTTGGTCAACTGTCCTCGGCGATATTAGTATGAACATAAACTTGAAATTCTTTTAAGTTATATAGAAAAAATAACAAATATTCTTCCAAAAGGTGTGAGAGAAATTACTAATTTATTTTGCTTATTTTCATTTGTATAAATAATCAATTTTTATAAATTTCATTTTTTGGTAATTTAAATTTGGATGCTTGTGGGTATCTTACCAACTATTTGTTACCATTGTTAATCTTGTTAATCGATATTTGGTTTCGTTATGTATTTTATGGGTCCTTAATGGGCATCTATTTGGGCTTTTAAAAATAGTTACAATGGCCCAATTAATATAGTTTGTTGAATTGCCTCACGACGTCGTATTAGTGAATTCTGCTGCTGATTTCATATTAACAAACAATATCGTATGAACAACATCTTCAAGGCATCAGTGGTGTCATTCGTTCACAGCTTGAATGGCATTGTATACAAATACTCTCTAAGAAAACTATCGACTGAACCAGTGAAGTCTTGAGGGCCTTTCTCTTTGTTCTTAATTTACTTTGGAGTCTTGTATGTGTTTAATCAGAAAATCTGGAAGAAAAGACTAGTTGATCCATCTCCGAACGATTTTAGATCAGCTGGTTTGACCAAGGCCCTGCACAGTGGACACGTCCTCTCTCTCTCAAACCTGTCCAGTCATGATCACATTCCTTCAACACATCCAGAATCATACACAACGATACATGCTATATGATGCACAAACAACTCACCATTCTGAGACGCAATCTTCGCAAAACATGTGTTTGCAACGAAGAAGAATAGGTGTGTGCATTTTCTCCTGGCAGATGGCACACAGGTCGCCTGCCGCATTTACCTGCACACATTAGAAAGCCACTTCTTTGCTCATGTGGGATTGAACCTTAAGAAGCATTAGTTAGATTGAATCTGCAAGCAAATTTCATTTTACCTGCTCTGTAGTTGCATACGATCCGTAGTGCACCTCTTTACGAGACAAAGCCTTTAATGCCGTAAAGAAGGAATGGACCTGAAATGCATTGCTAATTTCCCCTCAGCTTCCAACAAAAAAAAAAAAGGAAAAAGAAAAAACAAATTCTAGAAAAACAAACGCCTACCTTCTCAACTACTGAAGTGAGCTTGAAAGTCAGATACAATCCAGTCATAAGAGAGGAGAAGAGGCTTCCATAATCCTTGTTCAAGAAGAAACGATACCATACTGGGGTAGGCATCAAAGCGCGATACAAAAGCATTAAGTACTCAACCAAAGTTAGCAATTGACCCTGCATAGAAAGTGAATTAACTACGTTATGTATAGCTTGCCGAAGGTATATCACACAGACGCAGAGTGAGCCAGGCTAGGTTAAACTGAACAGAGAAGAACTTTTTTTTTTACATCACCTGTTTACGATAATTTCGACCCCTACTGTTTTTGTAGTACATCAACAAAAAACATTTGCATATCATTGAGGCTTGCCTGACAAGTGTATCTGAGGAAAGTAGGCACAAGTACAAATTGTGTAAGCACTAAATGATCCAACAGGATAATGCAACGATACGTATAGGAAATAATGCATGAACAGAGAATGCTAATGTTTTTTTATTGATAAGATTAAGAAAAGATTTAACTAATGAAACAGACACATTAAAACAGTAAACGAAAGAGAAGGTACAGACCATTCACCACTATTATGAAAATGGCATGCCAGAAAGGTGGTATGGACTTGGGAGGCAGCATGATTAAGGGATACAAGAGGTCATCCTTCCGAAACCACCAATAAACACCAACAACATGGGCCGTAAACGCTACAGAGATTCCAATTAACGCCGAGATGTGCCTCTCACCCTGTGAGCATTCATTATCAGAGACATGCTCGAGACTTAGACTGACCATTTTGAACTTGGTAAAAGAAATAATTAAATGAAAAATAAACCTTCAAAGCTGTTTGCTTCTTCAGAATATCATTTGACTTGAACATGACAGCCGCAATCCAAATTGCCACAAAGAACCCTGAAAGTGTAGCATTCCGGTGAAGTAGTGAGGATACTAAAGAGACGTGAAATGTAAACAAGTGGCGATGAGTATAGACCCATACAAGATAAAAAGAAGAGATATACCCTGTAAATGCTGGCGGATAAAAACAACCAAGAGAAGCAAAGAAAAGGGAAGAATTTGCTCAATCCAGCGAGCAGCCTGCTGAATATCATATCTTTGGTAAGGTGAATCACGGCTTGAGGCATCTCCAGCTGCTGATTCTTCACCTGGAGCAGCCTGAGAGGAACCTTCTGCAGAATCAGCACCCAAACTTTCAGTGTGTCCATTGGGATCATTTTGAGAATCCTGCTCCTCCCCGTTCCCAATGATCCTAATGGCAACCTCCTCCCCGTTGGAGATTCCGAGAGAACCATCATCAGGAAGCAGCGTTGTTTGTGCCTCATGAGTAGGAGGAATTGGCCTTGTACGAAAGAGACCTGAATACTCTAACAAAGTTGATATTGGGGCCTGGATGATGTTAGAAGCTGACAGGATAGAATTTCTTCGAGGAGAGCCCCTAAAGGCGTCATGATTGGCGCCCCCAGGCGTTGTTTCCATATATATATAAGCCAGAGAAGAAAACCCTAAAATCAATCCACAAGAAAGCGAATATCAATGATGATGATTGATTAACAGTTGCGTTTTCAACATAAAAGAAAGCAATCCACAAGGAATGAAGCGTACCCGCACAAGAGAGGAGAGCTTTGGAGGCAAAATGAAATCTGTATTTCAGCTCATATATCTGTGTAGCAAACCCTAAATCGAATTGGGAAAATGAAAGCAAAGGTAGGCGATCACTTTGACTAGAGGTATCAAACCCTGACCACGAAGCTTCTAATAAACAAAGACAGTCCAGAGAACGGAGATCCGGTGAGCTTCGGGGAAAGAAAACCGCGTCTTCTCTTCTCTTCTCTTCTCTGTTGTGTGAATCAACGACGATTGTGAGACCCGTTTGAGTTGAATGAATTGAGTTGGAATTTTTCCAAAGGATTTAGACCGGTTTTTATCTTCACTAACCAAAACCGGTTACTTCGGTTATTGATTTGCTTGTTTCTTTTTGGAAATATTTTTAATATTTCTATCTTCAACTTCAGTCATCATCATAAAATATTCTTTCTCATTCTCTATTTCTCTCCACTCGGTTCTCAAAGAAGAAGTAGAAGCTCGTGAAACCAGGGGAAAAAAAGAGTCATGTCGTCACCGAGCAAGCGTAGAGAAATGGATATGATGAAGCTGTAAGACTTTTATCGGTTTATTTTGTGATTTTGAGCTGGGATTTTTGTTTGTTTGTTTGGTGATTTGATTCAAGTTATTGTTGATTGATGATATCATCTTAGGATGATGAGGGACTACAAGGTGGAGATGATCAATGATGGCATGCAAGAATTCTTTGTCGAATTCAATGGACCTAAAGACAGTAAGAAGTTTTTCATTATCACTAAATTATCGAACTCAATTTCTGTTTGATTCATTGATGCTGTTGTGTTAGATTTATCTGGTTTCACTGATAACAAATCGTACTATGTATTTAGCTTCGATTTGCCTCTTTTTGTCTTCAATTACACTGTATATTTCACCTTGTTAGTGTTAACTTTGATTATCAATCACAGAAATTTGGTTTTGTTTTTCTTCTTCCTGGTGCTTATGATCATGATTAGAGGCTTTTGCATCATGTTGTAGTTTGGGAAAAACAGATTATTTGGTGTTTTTTTTTTTTCTTTCAGTTTCAGCTATCTCTTTCAACTTGTTAGTATCAACTTTGATTATGAATTCGTAGAGATTGGTTCTACTGCTGCTGATGATGTTTACAAGGTTTTGCATAAATTATACTCAGGGAGAAAATTTGTTAATTTGGTGTTTGAATCTGTTTACATTTGTGTTTGGACTATGGACAGGTATCTATGAGGGAGGTGTGTGGAAGATAAGAGTTGAACTTCCTGATGCTTATCCTTACAAGTCTCCATCTGTTGGTTTCATTACCAAGATATACCATCCCAATGTTGATGAAATGTGAGTTCAAGGGATGTTTCGACAATGATGATGTTTATTCTCCAGAGGTGATTACATATGCTTCTTTTGTTTGTGGTTGTGCAGGTCGGGTTCTGTCTGTTTAGATGTTATTAACCAGACTTGGAGCCCGATGTTCGGTATGATCATAACAAATGAACAATTTACAGGAAAATGTTGATTCGGCTTATTGTCATTCTGTATTTTCTTGTTATGTTTATTGTGATTTGGTTTTAGTTGTTCAGACCTGGTGAATGTGTTCGAAACATTCCTTCCTCAACTTCTTCTGTATCCGAATCCATCAGATCCATTGAATGGAGAAGCGGCTGCATTGATGATGCGTGATCGTCCTGCTTATGAACAGAAAGTTAAAGGTAAGTCTATAAGTAGACATTTTATTTCCTATTATGTTCAACTTTGAGTTGCTTAGATTCTTGTTTCTGATCATAATAAAAGCCTTTATACTTATTTCCTTGCTTGGTTTCAGAGTATTGTGAGAAATACGCAAAACCAGCGGCGGATACAGAAGAATTGTGTAGTGATGATGAAATGAGTGAAGATGAGTCTGCTTCAGATGGTGATAATGATGATGATATTGCAATCACCGGAAAACCAGATCCTTAGCTGCATTAGTGATGATGATGTTATCAATCATATGGCTAGATTAATAAGCCCGTGATGAAACAAAGCTGGTGATTTAGTATGTAAATGAATGGTCAATGCTTGTTTTAACTTTGAAGGTTCCATCTTTAATTAACTGTGAATTGTAAAATCTCTCCGTCTCTTGTTGTTTACTTTTGCATCTTATCTTTATAGATTGCTATCCGTTTTACGTTTATATAGACTAACACCTTGCCGTTTTGAGTTTCTCAACAGTTCTGCAATCTTCAGTTGTCTTCTTCTTCTATTTAAAAGGAGACCAGCCCATGAGTCTCTAAGTAGGCTTATATGGTCCCATTACCTAAATGGGCTTTTAATTGCACGTATAATAATATGAACCCACCACAAAGTTTTTTTTTTTTTTTTATCAACGACTGCCGCGAAAATTCTATATAATGTAGACATGAAAATTCGATATCTGATTATGCAAATTCACTGGTTTAAGTGGACTTACGAACCACAGTCTGCCACTAAGCTATATGCCATTTGTCACAAAGCGTCTGGTTTCATTTTTTTTCTTTTCTAACACTTTTCTTTTTCATTTGTCAAAAAGTCGACTCACAAGGTAGAGTCAACCCAGTTACGAATTATTTTACCACTTGTTGGGTTGAGAACCAAAGGTTCAAGCTTTTCGGATAATTTTAATGGAAGACAACTTAGAAAAGTCAAAGATCAAACCCAGAAGAATCTACGAAAGGTCATTTCTATAGATGAAGAAGATAGACAAGTCTTGGGTTAATTTGATCTGCATTTATTGACTTCTCGCTTGTTTCAGAGAGTTTTCTCTGAGTTTCCTATCCAATTGCCTTTCTATGACAATTCTCTTCATAGGAAAGAGCTGAGATCTAAAGAGTGAGGTAATCTTCTTGGCTTTGAGCTAATGAATGCTTTGGGTTGAATTTTACCTGCACTATCTATTTCTTCTTAAATACGAGCACCTTGTGCGGTTGGATTGATTCTTTGGTGATTAAATTACTAAAATTTGGAATCATATTGTTATCATCTTCCTCGAACGAACAGTTACGCTTTCCAAAGGCGTCATGGTGTTGCCTCAAATACTCTGTCGACATGGCTTCCTTGTCGCCTGTTGCTGCTTCTTTCTTCTTGCCGATGCACAGAGAACAGACCCTTCAGAAGGTGACTGGGCTTATAAGTTACAAAAGTCTCTTTTTTTTCAAGTTCTTTCTGCTTTCATGTTTAGTTATACTTGTCGTCTTCACTTGGCTATATTTTCCATTTGCAGTCACTGCTTTACGATCAGTTAAGAGAAGTTTAATTGATCCTAAAGATAATTTGAGAAACTGGAACAGAGGAGACCCTTGCAGATCAAATTGGACAGGCGTTATCTGCTTTGATGAGATTGGTACCGACGATTACCTGCATGTCAGAGAACTGTATGTTTTAGTCTTATATGTTGGAGTCAACAGGCTTATCTTTAGAAGAAGCTGATTCATTTGTGTTTTTCTTTTTTTTTTTTTCTTGGAACTATTCCTATACTTGGATTTTTCCCTGATCACTTCTTTTGTTGCCAAGTAGCTTGCTGATGAATATGAATCTCTCCGGGACTTTGTCACCAGAGCTCCGAAAATTAGCTCATCTTGAAATATTGTAAGTTTCATAATGTAAAGCTTTGCAAAGATCAAATTTTGGAAAGCCCCTATATGGAGCACACCAATTTCTACTCACCCTGAATTTTTTTCATTAATGTTGCATTTATGAAGAGACTTTATGTGGAACAATTTAAGTGGTTCAATTCCTAAGGAGATAGGACAGATATCATCCCTGGTACTATTGTAAGTTGGACTTTCCTGATAAATAATTATTTCTCTTGAGAGAACATTTTTGATACACAGAGTTGTCTTTGCCTTGTTTATCTTTTGATACTGTAACATGTGGTCAGGCTGCTGAATGGCAACAAACTTTCAGGGCCTTTACCAAGCGAACTTGGCTATCTTTCGAACTTGAACAGGTTCCAGATAGATGAGAATAACATCACAGGACCCATACCAAAGTCCTTTTCCAACTTGGAAAAAGTGAAACATCTGTGAGTCTGAACATCAAGCCAGACAGTGATACTCAACCTCTTTAATTTGCAATTTTTTTTTAGTATCATCTCATAATTTTGTTTTTTGGCCTTGTACAGCCACTTCAACAATAATTCGTTGAGCGGTCAAGTTCCAGTTGAGCTTTCCAATCTTACAAACATCTTTCACGTGTGAGTCATTGCCACAATGTTGCCACTCTTTCTATGATATATGATATCATGATGGTTTATAGGTCTAACTAAATTTACAGGCTGCTAGACAACAATAACTTATCTGGAAATCTTCCACCACAACTCTCTGCATTGCCAAACCTTGAAATCCTGTATGCTCCTCTCTCTCGTGTGCTTAGCCTCGTTCTACAAGTAATTTGTTAGATTTACGTTTAGCTTCCTCTACTGCAGGCAACTGGATAATAATAACTTCAGTGGATCGGATATCCCAGCTTCTTATGGAAACTTTTCGAGTATACTGAAGCTGTAAGTTGCCAGCCACTGTTATTTCAAGTCCTTATTTAATTTCAAAGATATAGAGAGAGTTTATTATGTTCTTTCGTCTTTTCGCACATACAGGAGTCTTAGAAATTGTAGTTTGAAAGGGGCTCTTCCTGATTTTAGCAGGATACGTCATCTCAGATACTTGTAAGTTCTGATCAATCTCAATGCATGGATTCTCTTTCTCATGTTGGTAATGTGTTTGTGCTTGTTGTTTGCTATAGGGATCTTAGTTGGAATAAGCTCACAGGACCTATACCTTTTTCTAATCTTTCTAAAGATGTGACAACCATGTATGTTTTGTACGGTTGTTAATTCTATTTCCTGTCTCTTAACTGGTGACCTTCAATTGTGTTTTACACGCATACCTTATAGTATAGAGTTTTACGCTGGTTAATTGCAGTAATTTATCAAACAATGTACTTAATGGGTCCATTCCACAGAGCTTCTCAGAGCTCCCGTTTCTTCAGGCGCTGTGAGAAATTATGTTAACGTTTCATTATATCCAAAGTGAATAAGCTTCTAAAAAGCAATGTCGACTTAACAATAAAAATTCATCCTGTGCAGATTGCTGAAGAACAATGTGTTATCTGGATCTGTCTCTGATTCCCTCTGGAAAAATATATCATTTCTGAAGAAAACTAGACTTCTACTGTAAAATCATTGTTTCCTTACTTCACTTCACATTCACTTGCAGTTCACCCATTTCTCTAATTTTCCTGTTTTCTCTCAATTCCTACAGTGATCTTAGGAATAATTCTTTCTCACGAGTTCAAGGAGATTTAAACCCTCCACAAAATGTCACTTTAAGGTGCTCCACAGTTGTATCTGTACCTTGGCGAGCTTTTTGATGTTTCGTTCTTGAATGTTTACTTATCACAAAAGTCTTAATTTATCTCCAGTCTTGATGGTAATCCGATCTGCAAGAATGGAATCATATCCAATGCAAACAGGTTCTGTGAGTCCATAGGAATGTATTGGACATCACTACCAATTAACTCAACTAGTTCTGCGCTGAGCTGTCCTCCTCTAGCCTGCCCCACTCCTGATTTTTATGAATATAGTCCAGCATCTCCGTTAGAATGCTTTTGTGCAGCGCCTCTCAGAATTGGTTATCGTCTCAAAAGTCCTAGTTTCTTATACTTTCCACCATATATTGATCAATTTGGCGAGTATGTTGCCTATTCTCTTCAAATGAAACCACATCAACTCTGGATCGACTCATATCAATGGGAGAGAGGCCCTCGTCTGAGGATGTATCTCAAACTTTTTCCAAATATTAATGAAAGCAGCTCTACGAGAACATTTAACAAGAGTGAAGTACTCAGAATTCGAGGCATATTTGCTTCTTGGAGATTTCCTGGTAGTCACTTATTCGGCCCATATGAACTGCTCAATTTCACTCTGCAGGGGCCTTATGAATATGGTTCTCTTCTTTAACCTTAAAAGTGTTTTCTACACAAGCATATTTAGATTTACTACTCAATGTAAATTTTCTTTATCTCCTCAGTTAACTTTAGCAGCAAAAGAAAAGGCATCAGCTGGGGAGGATTGGCAGCAATAACTGCAGGGGCTGTGGTGACTGCTGTTGCGATATCCGCCATGGTTGCAGCCTTGTTGCTTAGGAGATGCAGCAAGCACGAGCGTGAGATATCTAGAAGACGGTCTTGTAATTGTAACTCAATTTGTCATTCCCATTATATCCAACTGATATTTAGAATCAACTTTAACTGAATGTTGTTATATTTCAGCCTCGAAGGCTTCCTTGATGAATTCTGGGATAAGAGGCTTCAGTTTGAAAGAATTAGCAGAGGCCACTGACAGTTTTAGCAGCTCGACTTTGGTAGGACGTGGAGGCTATGGAAAGGTCTACAGAGGTGTGTTATCTGACAACACGGTTGCTGCAATAAAGCGAGCAGATGAAGGGTCTTTGCAAGGTGAAAAGGAGTTCTTGAATGAAATAGAGTTGCTCTCGAGGTTGCATCATCGGAATCTAGTGTCACTGATCGGTTATTGTGACGAAGAAGGCGAGCAGGTACTCTCTTGGTACCCAGTAGTGCCGCCTGAATAAGGTGATATCAGTTAGATATATTGATTAATTGCTAATGGATTGGTTGACTGCAGATGTTGGTGTACGAATATATTCCTAATGGCACCCTGCGCGACTGGTTGTCTGGTAGCAAATCACTAACATTCATGGAGCGTTTTAGATGTGTGTCGTATAGTTTTTTCAACTGATATAATAATTGGGTGATGCAGCTAAGGGGAAGGAATCATTGAGCTTTGGAATGAGGATTCGTGTTGCGTTGGGAGCAGCCAAAGGTATTCTCTACCTTCACACAGAAGCCAACCCACCAGTGTTCCACCGAGACATCAAAGCCAGTAACATCCTCCTCGACCTCAACTTCAATGCCAAAGTTGCAGACTTTGGACTCTCTCGACTTGCTCCTGTTTTGGAGGACGAAGAGGATGTACCTAAACACGTGTCGACAGTTGTTCGCGGTACTCCAGTGGAGTCATCAAAATGAATGATATGAAACATATCTGCCTCAACAGATCCATTGCTTAGTTGTTTAAAATGTTTGCAGGGGTACCTGGATCCAGAATACTTCCTGACACACAAGCTGACGGACAAGAGCGACGTGTACAGCATTGGGGTTGTATTCTTGGAGCTACTGACTGGTATGCACGCCATATACCATGGCAAAAACATCGTGCGAGAGGTGAAGACAGCAGATCAGAGAAATATGATGATGTCGCTAATAGACAAGAAAATGGAGCCATGGTCGATGGAAATCGTTGAAAAGTTTGCGGCTTTGGCACTAAGGTGTAGCCACGACTCACCCGAGATGAGGCCGGGGATGGCGGAGGTGGTGAAAGAGTTGGAGGCACTGCTCCAAGCAGCCCCCGAGAAGGAGACAAGAGTGGAAATGGCGACTTCTTCGTCAGGGCTCTCAACATCATCGTCGAATGTGACAAGAGACTTTTAGAGTCGTCGAGCCTTTTGGGAAGCGATCTCAGCAGCGGTTTTGTTCCCAGCATCGCTCCTCGCTGAATCCAACAGTCTCTGTACAAAAACATTCGCTCCTTTTTGACTCAACCTCTTTTACTTCTTACCAAATTATCTTCACCCGTTACCGTGTAATATAAGTATCAATCATGGCCTTTTAAATTTTACCTCTTAATCCCCAACACCAGCCCAATACCAACCCTCGTTTCATTTGCAGGTGCTATTATTATAATGAAAATTGGGTTTTTTTTTTTTTTTTTTTTTTTTTTTATCAACGAGCAGATTATATTAGACCACAACTGGCCGCCCCAATAGTCAAATTCTTACCTAATGTAGGCAGAATGACTCGATCCCGGAATGAAAATTGGGTTAAAATAATTAGTAATCTAACACGATTTTTTCATGTCAAATTCAACGATTCAAAGTTTTTAAATATTATATTATGTATAATATGGTTAGATTTTCAAAAACTAGAAATTAACAAAAATTTAAAATATTATCAAAAAGGTAAATATACATCAAATTTTTTTATAAAACTCGTGCATTGTAATGAACGCGGATCTAAAACCTTAATAAAAATAGGTCTAAGAACCTAAATGAATACGGAGCTAAAAACTTAAAACGAGTACGAGTCTAAAAGCTTAAGGAACACGAGTTTAAGAACTTAACACGAGTAAAAAAAAT
This sequence comes from Lepidium sativum, assembly GCA_023374145.1. Taxonomy (NCBI): domain Eukaryota; kingdom Viridiplantae; phylum Streptophyta; class Magnoliopsida; order Brassicales; family Brassicaceae; genus Lepidium; species Lepidium sativum. The sequence goes on from JAKUCM010004066.1 coordinate 13,804, forward strand.
TATGTACGAGCATTGTAATACATCAAAATCTTTATAATTAAAAGTAAAAAATATATTCCGTGTCATGTAAATTTATTTTAAAATAATAAAAAATAAAGTATAAATATTATTAATAAATATAAATAACAAACCTAAATTTATATTTTATAAAAAAATATCCCACAACATTTCGTAGAGCGTCAGTCTTGAAGTTCGATGCTGCGTGAGGGCAATCTTTTACCTTTTACTTTTTACCTTTTACCATGTTCATTTTTTATATATTAGTTGGGCTTATTTAGGCCCATATAATGAATGCCCGAATATAGATTGCTATCCGTTTTACGTTTTCTTAGATTAACACCTTGCCGTTTTTAGTTTCTCAACACTTTTCGCAATCTTCAGTTGTCTTCTTCATTCGTTCCAAAACCTTTTCCTAAAACCCTAAAACGCCACAATCAGAGAAGTTCGTGTTTTAGCCTGTCACGACGAATCAGAATGTTACGCAGAAACGTTAGGCTAAGGAAAGAGTATCTCTACAGGAAAAACTTGGAAGGTGATGAGCGTAAGCTCTATGAGAAGAAGCGGAAGATAAGGGAAGCCTTGCAAGGTTGAGAGATTTTTTCATATCTTTTCAAACAATCGATAATTCATTAGTTATGCCTTTCATTGTTGTAGTTCTGCTTTTATGTTTTCACAGAAGGAAAGCCTATTCCTACTGAGCTCCGAAACGAGGAAGCGAAGCTTCGTCAGGAAATTGATCTTGAAGATCAAAACACAGCCGGTAAGAATTTGGGAGCTCGATTCCTTTTGATTAGTTGATGTGTTGTTTGCGTTTACTTTTGAATTTTAATGTTTTGGTGAAGCACAGTTGTGTAAATTGTACTTGTTTTATGTGAATCAGTAGAAGCATTTTTCTAGAATGAATAAATATACATACTTATGTTCATTGAGAGAAGAAGAGTTGGTTCTTATCATTGTAATTAAGCAAGTCAATTGTCTAAGGTTCTATCCTGCATTATGGTTTTGACATCTAGAGAAATTACTTTGCATTCTTTTGTTTGAAACTCATGTCTATAGAGCTATGAATGGTTTCTGGTAGAACAGCTAATGGTTTTATTTCCCTTTCTAATCCCACTGTAAATAGTTCCCCGGAGTCATATTGATGATGAATATGCAAATGCTACGGAGCAAGATCCAAAGATTTTGCTAACAACCTCCAGGAATCCAAGTGCTCCGCTCACACGATTCGTGAAGGTATAGTAAGTTTGGTATTGGTCGTTGAATTGATGTTAATTGTTAACATCATTCCCTAATATTTATTGTAAGTTTTCTGCTAGTGCTTGGTGCACGTTTATTTATTTATGACGTTTGGTAATCTGGAATTTGTTGCAGGAATTGAAGTTTGTATTTCCTAACTCCCAGAGAATAAACCGTGGTGGTCAGGTATGTGTCTTGTTTTGGCTCTGTACTTCTAATCCAGTTGGAAGCAACCAATCTTCTTTCCTGTAACCCGTTTTTTCCTTTTAAATGGTCACTGGTTGTGGTTTCTTATTGATGTCATTGAATTGAATGCTAATTGTGTTACTTCATCTTGAATTGATGGCCATTTTGTTTCTTTTCCTGGGTATAACTTTTGCATGTGCATATACTTGTATCAGATAATTTAAATTATTCGCAATCTTGGTCCTATAAATGGCTGGATATTAGATCTAGTTTCAAAATTTAGACACTTAGTCCAATTCTGCATCATAGAAATTTCAAATCAAAGCTTGACCATCACTAAGCTGGAGTTTTAGTTACTTATATAGAATATGATACCTGTCTATGCTTGTGGAACATGCTAAGTACGCTGCATTAGAATCAAAATAATTAAATTTCCCACTTCGTTATTTGCAGGTCATTTCTGAGATCATTGAAACTGCTCGTTCACATGATTTCACTGATGTTATATTGGTTCATGAGCACCGCGGTGTGCCTGATGGTCTCATTGTCTCTCATCTCCCATTTGGACCAACTGCATACTTTGGATTACTTAATGTGGTAAGTAACTCTTTGGAGATCTGATTTTTAATTCCAGATCTTTCTTCTTTCCAACTCCCGAGTTTAGCTTTTACTTAGTCCAGAGTCCTCTTTGTTTAGGTAACAAGACATGATATTCAAGACAAGAAAGCCATTGGTCACATGCCTGAGCAATATCCTCATCTCATTTTTGACAACTTTACAACTCAGGTACATTCATAGAATCAATTCACGTTGTTCGTTACTGAGATTTCGGTATTGGAAAGTAAAAAAATTTTCCGCTTCCCATAGTTTCTTCATTTCTTTTGTCAAAACATTCTTCCATTTTGAAATCTTTTTGTTTCACAGATCGGTAAAAGAGTTTCAAACATATTAAAACACATCTTCCCTGCTCCAAAACTGGATGCAAGACGTATAGTTACTTTTGCTAATCGATCTGATTATATTTCATTCAGGTAAAATTTCTTCAGTGTTCAGATATTAGAATTGTATTGGTGACACTGTTTGTAGTTCTCAAAACCTAAGTCTAAGGCTTATGTTTATTTAGTAATCTGATTCTGTTGAAGCACATAGAAACACCATACAGTTTACACCTTTGTAAAATGAACAGACAGAGATTATGTTTTGATATTGTTGTTGGTTCTATATTGAAATTCTTGTGTACATATATAGGAATCATGTCTATGACAAAGGAGAAGGAGGCCCCAAATCGGTTGAGCTTAAAGAAATCGGTCCTCGGTTTGAGTTGCGGCTTTACCAGGTATGCATTTGGTTTATTATCAGATTGAAACTCAATATTCCTCATTCATAATGCTTGGATTCAAAGTTGGTTGTACTAGAGCTGGTTTTACTTCGGTATAAGAATCGAGCCGATCGGGTTGTAAACAAATTTCTGTTTGCTTTATATGCCAGAATCAGGCAAGTTCCTCTGCTTCATTCATGGTGATTGATTTTTCTTTTTGCAGGTGAAATTAGGAACAGTGGAGCAAAATGAAGCAGAGACCGAATGGGTTATTAGACCATACATGAACACTGCTAAGAAACGCCAGTTTATCGGTGAATGACGCTAAACGGCACCGTTTAAAACCAACTGCTATTTAAACACTGTCATTTTGTTTATGGAGGTGTTCAATGTTTGTTACCTTATTAGAGAAAACAAAAATACAATTTTGCTTATTAGAGAAAACAAAAATACAATTTTGATTATTCGATGACTTATAAATTTAGCATCAAGTTATTGTAACCTTTTTTATAACGTTTCCCTTCTGAAAGTAATATTCTGTCTTATATTAGTAAATATCTTATAATTTATTGTAAGAGTTTTGTGCCAAAATAAGTTATCTAATAAAGATTTTTTATAGTTTTATTTTCCATCTTCAGGGAAAATATCTAATTATATAAATTTGATCTATTTTTATAAAAAATTTAAATTTTTTAACAATTGTATTTATTAATCATTTAAAATTTTAGTTGGTGTGCCAATTTTATATATTTTTATCATAATATTTTAAATTTGATGATGATAATTATATATTATGTTGATATTATGTATAAATTCAGTATAGTGAAAAACTGGACCACCATGGTTCATTACCATCAAGTATAACTTGTTTCTGTTACAAATCTGGCGAGAGCGTCAGTTCTATTGTTGAAATCACGTGGAATTGTCGTAAGCAAGAAAAATGAAAATAAATTACATAACCGTGCGAATTCTTCCTGATAAAGGAGAAAAGTTGGTCAGTCTCCCGGTTTTTTTGTTGTCAACATTAGACCAGAAATGACCGGTCTATTAGCTAAGTTTTTGCAAATGCAAGCGGAGGACTCGATCCTAGAATATGCAAGTGCGCATACCTTTTGTGGATTTACCACCTGCCACTAAGCTAAATGCCACTTGCATTAATCCTCTGGTTTAGCCAACTAGATTTTAATAATTATTTATTCACGAGTATATTTGCCAAATAACAAAATCTGAGCAGCATTGAAATGCTCAAAGTGCAACAGTATACTCATTTGTTTTTGGTGAAACAGATAATAATAAAATTAAGCTAAATATTATTCTTTCTTTTTTTTCTTTTCGAGTAAATATCTTCGTTGTCATTACATATATATCAGTACCAGGTTTCGTCTCATTGTTTCACTCCTACCTCCTTCATCTGATCATCGGATCTCGGTAATCACTTCTTCGTCTTCCTCCGATTAATTTCCCCAGATTTTGATCTCTCAGTCGAAATCGCCAAATGGAATTTTGATTTTGCTAATCATTTGCTTCCCCATTATTTGTTTTGTTTATTTTTTTATCGAATTTTCTCGGCCATAATTTTTCATTTAAATTCTGTCCTTTGTACATATCCTTATAGTGTAGATTCTCTCTAGTGAGTTGAGAGAGTTTTCTAGGGTTTATAGGTTGGAGAACTTTTCCGTTAATAGGAGGTGCTTTTATTTCAAATTATAGCGCTATTGTGTTATTGTTAGATTGATTTAGGGGTCTTGGAATTTTGGTTGTTTTGTTTTGAATGGCTCGATTGATAATTCCTTGTCGAAGTTCGTCTCTTGCGAGGGTCAATCTTCTGGGTTTGCTCTCTCATGCTCCTGTGATTACTCTAAACTCTTTTAAGTTTCGATTTTTTCTTTTATTATTTGGTTTGATTATCGATACTGATCGATAAACGTGTGGGGTGTGGGGTATATATACTAGTTTTTTGGATTGAATCTAAACAAGTGAAATGGAAATGATGAATTTCTCGAGTTCTATAGAATGTTGATTCCTTTTGGTATTCAGATATCATACTTTCATCAATCAGTTTGTATGATTGTAGTGAAGAGTTTTATATGAAGTGTACATTCAGTCTGGCTGTTCTTTTTTTGGAATATTTTGAGGTTTAGGCAATGCTTGGTTGCTGAATCCTTACTAATTATTGTAATTCTTATGGTTTTGGTTTGTCTTTACTTAACCAATTCAATTTCTATCTCTGTTTTTTTTATGTGAATTGTTATTTTGTATTACGCTTGATCTTTTGCTTAGTTTGTATCACTTTTGCCGAGTTTCACCCTTCTATTTTGTTTTAACTATCTTATGCAGGTACCTGTTAGAAGTGGTTGTCTTCCAATTCGTAGTTCGGCAAAGAGACTTACTCAATACAGACCGTTTCTTACTTCCGAGGTTTGTGTTTCTTTGTTTCTTTTATCAATGCCACTCTTTAAACAGAGAATGATCTTTACTGTCTTTCATTTTCTCAGGCTACTTGTTTGAGGAAGAACCAGTTTCTATCTCATTCTGTTGATGTAACATGCTCTTTCCTTCCCTTATGATTAATAAAACCAATGCTGGATTTATGTAGCATAGTAAATGTATATTCTGTTATGTATGTCAGAGAAATAAGCAAAACAGCAGGAGGCTGATTTGTTCTGTTGCCACAGAATCAGTTCCAGATAAAGCTGAAGAATCCAAAATGGATGCACCAAAAGAAATATTTCTCAAGGACTACATGAAGCCTGATTACTACTTTGAAACTGTATGTTAGCTGTCTACAAACTCCAAAATATGTGTATGACTAGAACCATTATTGTTATACTCAGAAGCTTATCTTTGTTGTCTAGGTGGATCTGAACTTCTCTCTTGGTGAAGAGAAAACAATTGTTAGCTCTAAAATCAAGGTTTCCCCTCGAGTTAAAGGTACAAAAATCTAATCATTAGAGGTTTTCGCAATTAATAATTTCTTCAAGCTGAACATTAAGATTTCGTTTTTGCATGCCCTTTTTATATACCTCCATGATGAATTTTGGTTTCTTTTCTTTTCCCCGCATCACATTCTGAACTATTCTCTTGTTGGCCAGGATCTTCCGCCGCGTTGGTCTTGGATGGACATGATTTGAAGCTACTTTCAGTCAAGGTTGAGGGGAAACTTCTAAAGGTATCCATTTAATGCTTATCTGTTAAGAAAGTTTTCGTATCTCTAGGCTCACTCGGTTATCCTTAATATTATATATTTTAGAATTTTCTCTTAGATAAGCAACTCAGTTGAAGAAAAATAAGTAATTCAGTTTCTGTCAGTCACTTGGTCTCTCTTTTCATTTCTTATTCACTTTGAATAGGAAGAGGATTACCAGTTAGACTCTCGTCATCTCACTCTCCGTTCGCTTCCAGCTGAGGAGTCCTTTGTTTTGGAAATTGATACTGAGATATACCCTCATAAGAATACTTCACTTGAGGTAAATTACTTTAAATTTGTTTGTTTGCTTCTTCTTTTTTAAAACTCTCAGTGATTGATATGATCTCTTCTAACTTATTTTTTTAATTTTCTTCTTTTAGGGGCTTTACAAGTCTTCTGGGAACTTTTGCACACAGTGCGAAGCTGAGGGCTTCCGGAAAATTACATTTTACCAGGTTGAGTGTGACTTCCTAATAAGATATCCAGTGTTGAGAACTTGAGATTGTACAAATGAAGTTCTTACATTGTGTATTCACTATGCAATGACAGGATCGTCCTGATATTATGGCAAAGTACACATGTCGTGTGGAAGCTGACAAGACACTTTATCCTGTATTATTGTCTAATGGAAACCTCACCTCTCAAGGAGATATAGAGGTTAGCAAATTAATCCCCTGTTTATTGTGTTTGCTAAGTGTTTTTTTAGCTTAGTCTTTGCTGAAAACAAAAATTGTTCATTGAACTTTAGGGTGGTCGGCACTATGCCTTATGGGAGGATCCATTCAAGAAACCATGCTATCTATTTGCTCTGGTGGCTGGACAGCTAGTGAGCAGAGATGATACATTTACTACACACTCTGGTAGGCAAGTATCTCTGAAAATCTGGACTCCTGCAGAAGATCTACCAAAGACTGCTCATGCCATGTATTCCCTAAAGGCAGCCATGAAGTGGGATGAGGATGTAAGTAATTGCATTTTTTTTTTATTGTAATTGTTAGGATACTGAATCTGATTATTTTTGCGTGTATTCTTTGTTCACTAGGTGTTCGGCCTTGAGTATGACCTTGATCTCTTCAACATTGTCGCTGTTCCAGATTTTAACATGTATGAACAAATTCTGGACTCAGTCTCACTTTATAGTATTGATCCATTTGATGATATCTTTGATCCAAAACGAAGAGCTCAGGGTTCCATGTTTTTTACTTTTTCTTATTGTTGAGACCGGATTAACTGATTGGACTTTCTTAACTTTCAGGGGAGCTATGGAAAACAAGAGTTTGAATGTAACCCTACCCTTTTTTATAAGAAATAACATAGTTCTAAACATAAATGATTTTGGTGGTAATCCATGTGCTTCAACTTGCAGATTTTTAATTCCAAGCTTGTCCTAGCATCTCCAGAAACTGCAACTGATGCAGATTACGCTGCTATTTTAGGAGTTATTGGCCATGAAGTAAGTAATAATAGTCATATGTTGAAATCATGCTGGTATTTAGATTGATTTTCAAAATAAACACGTCTGTCTTTGTGTTCTTTGTGCAGTACTTCCACAATTGGACAGGGAACAGGTCAGCCTCATCTCTCCCTCCCTTTTATACAATTGATAAACTCTTGTTGATTGAATCATCTAATTTTGATGTCTATATGATAGATGCTTGTCTGTGTAGTAAATGTCAAAAAAGGAACATTATTAGAATGCGGCCTGGTATATTACTAAAAGTTTACTTGTATCAACAGGGTGACATGCCGTGACTGGTTCCAACTCAGTCTAAAGGAAGGACTTACTGTCTTCCGTGACCAGGTATGTTTTGTCCTCTACTGAGATGATTATGGAAATTTTTTTATATCCAATGATAATAAGGCTGTGCAAATTCTATACAGGAGTTTTCATCTGACATGGGAAGCCGTACTGTAAAGCGCATTGCTGACGTTTCGAAACTTCGGATCTATCAATTCCCACAGGTACACTTATGTTTTACTGCTTTATAGGCTCTTCATGGGAGTGTTTCATTTTCTCATGCTTTCTCCCTCTAATTACCAGGATGCTGGTCCTATGGCACATCCTGTTCGCCCCCATTCATACATAAAGGTTAGAAATTCTCTTGTTTACCCTTGAAACTTTTGAGGTACATGCGATTATTAAGTGTTGATAAATATGGCTCTTTTCTTCCTCTGGCAGATGGACAACTTCTACACAGGCAAGTTTTGGTTCACTGTTAAAGCATTATATCATGTTAGGCTCAGCATTGTGTTCCAATCTGACGTGCTGTGCTTTTGTAACCTGTTCAAACCTGCGTTATGTCTGGCCATTCTACTCTCTCAGTGACGGTAGGGGATAACGAAATCTTTATAATTATCAGTTTGATTTCCTATCAATCCCTTACATATCATTTCTAACAGTAATATCTGTTTTCTGTTTTCTTTTAGGTTTATGAAAAGGTTTGGCTCTTTAACAATAATGTTTCTTTTATACGCTGGAAGGAAAAAACCGTAGTTGACTTTATGACAATTTCCTAGGGAGCTGAGGTCGTCAGGATGTACAAAACTTTACTAGGAAGTCAGGGGTTCCGAAAGGTTGCTTTTCGAATGCTTTCTTTTCTAAAAAACTTTTTGTGGATCCAATGGTGAGATTTTTGGTCGAATGCATCCTAATCATCTCTATTTGTACATATGGCACAGGGAATGGATCTCTATTTCAAAAGACATGATGAGCAAGCAGTGACTTGTGAAGACTTCTTTGCTGCTATGCGTGATGCAAACAATGCAGATTTTGCTAATTTCTTGCAATGGTTAGTCTTAATATTTTTGTGGAATTTATTCTAAAGATTCTTGTTTTCATACTTCTAACGATATACCATCTTCAACATATTAGGTACTCTCAAGCTGGAACACCAGTTGTCAAAGTGGCCTCCTCTTATAATTCGGAAGCTCGTACTTTTTCTTTAAAATTCAGGTTCTATTCTTTTCATGTCGAATTAATATTTAGCAAATCCCTGGAAAAATGACTGTCACTGTGCCAGACTTAATGACCTGCCTTTGAATATGAACGTTTATGGATCTTTCCTCTACTGAATTTATCGTTGACACATTGGCTTTTGTTGTTATTGATTACTTTCCCAGTCAGGAGATACCCCCTACTCCAGGCCAGCAAACAAAAGAACCGACATTTATTCCAGTGGTTGTTGGTCTTCTGGACTCAAGTGGGAAAGACATTACACTTTCCTCTGTTCATCATGATGGTACAGTGCAGGCTATTTCAAGCTGCAGCACAATACTTCGAGTGACGAAGGTTAGTTGTGAATTTCTTTTTAACCAAATACTTTATATGATCTTTTGTAATGTATGCATTCTACAATATATCACTCTCCACACTTTTTCATATCCAGTATTTATAATATTATACTTTTGTTCTGTTCTTCCTAATATATCTTTTCCTGACTTCATGTCTTGTTAATGTACAGAAAGAAGAAGAGTTTTTGTTTTCTGATATATCAGAAAGGCCTGTTCCGTCTCTTTTTAGGGGATTCAGTGCCCCCGTTCGTGTTGAAACTGATATCTCTGATGATGACCTATTCTTCCTTCTAGCACATGATTCAGATGAATTCAATCGGTATGTGCCTTTCTACAATATATTAGTTCTTCTGTATGCTATTTTCTCATTTCGTTCATTTCTTCATTCTGTATTTTAGATGGGAGGCCGGTCAAGTTCTGGCAAGGAAGCTTATGCTGAACTTAGTTTCTGATTTCCAGCAAAATAAATCGCTAGTTCTGAACCCAAAATTTGTGCAAGGTCTCGGCAGTGTGCTTTCTGACTCAAGCTTGGACAAGGTATATATCTACATTCTCTTGTTGACCACGAAGGTATCCAAGGTAGTTTGGCATGATACTTAATATGGTTTATTTATCTGTTGAGTAGGAATTTATAGCCAAAGCAATAACACTGCCTGGGGAGGGAGAGATCATGGACATGATGGCCGTGGCAGATCCTGATGCTGTTCATGCTGTTAGAAAGTTTGTCCGAAAGCAGCTTGCATCTGAACTTAAAGCCGAGCTTCTAAAAATCGTATGTCTTTCTTTTCTCTGCATAATGATTCTTCTGGGATTAGGGGCCAGAGTTGTACCTACTGAACTGAAGGAATCCATATATTCAACTATTTTGTGCAGGTCAAGAGTAATAGGAGCACAGAAGCTTACGTCTTTGACCACCCAAACATGGCAAGGCGTGCTTTGAAGAACACTGCTCTAGGTTTGTATTCCTGTAACCTTCTTCAATAGAAAGATATGCCCTTTGCTCAAGTTACTTACTTGATTATGTTATGTTTTGTGGAAATATATCAGCTTATCTTGCATCTCTCGAGGATCCAGCATTTGTGGAACTTGCATTGAGCGAATACAAGATGGCTACCAATTTGACCGACCAATTTGCTGCTTTGGCAGCTCTTGCCCAGAACCCGGGTAAAACCCGTGACGACATTCTTTCTGACTTCTATAACAAGTGGCAGGACGATTACTTGGTATGGATCTTAATATCACAGGTTACTTCCCTCTGCCTCCAGGTGTAAAATGTGATACTAATATCTATTGGCCTCTGTTCTCAGGTTGTTAATAAATGGTTCCTCCTTCAATCGACATCTGACATTCCTGGCAATGTAGAGAATGTCAAGAAGCTTTTGGATCACCCAGCTTTCGATCTGCGCAATCCAAACAAGGCAAGTGTATTCTGAAATCCTTTTTCTACAACATTTTAATCAGTTACTTGCTAATGATGAAATCAACAACGATCATTCAGGTTTACTCTCTTATTGGAGGGTTCTGTGGTTCCCCAGTGAATTTCCATGCCAAAGATGGATCGGGTTACAAATTCTTGGGTGATATTGTTGTCCAGTTAGATAAACTGAACCCTCAGGTTAATCTCCCAAAAATTACTTGTGTCTTTGCAACTAGTTTCCTCTGTAACAATCCATACAACAAATGCAACCTTAGTGACCTATTCTTTTCTTTATGGTCTGATTCTAGGTTGCCTCTCGTATGGTGTCTGCCTTTTCAAGGTGGAAGCGTTATGATGAAACACGTCAAGCTTTAGCCAAGGTAAATCAAATGCAAACCAACCCTAAAACTTTCCATCGAGCATTTCCTGTTTTTTTAATCTCGTTATAATTTCTTGTCTAGTCTTTTCTCGAGTTGAAATATGTAGCCATGGATCGTTCTATAGTCTTGAGAAGATCACTAGATAAAGTAGTTGTGTTTGTGTTGTACTTTGCAGGCACAATTGGAGATGATAATGTCAGCAAATGGATTGTCTGAGAATGTCTTTGAGATTGCCTCCAAGAGTTTGGCTGCTTGAGAGACGCTATAAGATTAAGAAACACTTTTCTACTCGTAATATTTTAGCTACTAAAAGTCTCAATGTCTTAAATTAAACTAATCACAGTTTGTTTTTGCATCTATATTACAGTCAACAAGCCAGTCGAAGGCTTTACAAAGTTCTGATATTCACTAGTTAGCTCATTTGTAGGTTGGGATTTCGTGCGGCGAATTCCGTTTGATAAAATACAGTTTCAATATTTTGATAAAATGTTTCTGCAGCTGTCAAAAGCTGTCCTTTGCGGATCATGAAACTTGGTTTCCAGCCTGATGTTGTTACGTTTAGCACTCTGCTCCATGGGTTATGTCTCGGAGATAAAATCTCTGAAGCTGTAGCTTTATTTGACCACACTGATGAACGGCCTTTGCCGTGAGGGCCGATTTCTCAAAGCTGTAGTTATGCTTGATCGGGTGGTAGAAAATCATCAACCTAACGTTGTTACATATGGAACAATTCCCACGGTCTTTACCTACAGCTGTATAATAGACAGTTACTTCAAATGTGATAGATGGAGTGATGCCGATCAATTGCTGTGTGAAGTGAGCAAAAGGAATATCAACTCTGATGTTGTAACTTTCAATGTATTGATCAATGCATTTGTCCAAGAAGGGATGTTGTTTGAAGCTAATGAAATATACAAGGAGAAGATCTGTAAGGGTATATTTCCTGATGAGTTTACCTATACTTCAATGATTGATGGGTTTTGCGAGCATAATCGTCTAGATGATGCGATGCACATGTTTGATTTGATGGTTAGCAAGGGCTGTAGTCCGAATGTAGTTACTTTATAAACTCTCATAGACGGATATTGTAGAGCTAAAAAGATAGATGATACAATGGAGATTCTTCGACGAGATGCATTGAAGAGGAATAGTTGCTGATAGAGTTACATTCAACACATTGATTCATGGGTTTTGTCAAGTGAAAGAATCGAAGATTTAATGTCATGTTGCTTCATATGTTTACTGCTGAAATGAGATATGTTATGTGATGGTCAAATTCTACATATGCTTTCTTAATTTATTTGTTTAGTTCATATTCTCATGTCTCTGTTAAAGATTGATTGTCTATCTTTCTGGCTTCTGCTCAATCTGGTGCGTGTCTCTTTGCAAATTCTCGGAATCATATTCAATTTAGTATACCAAATATGTATATATGAAGCAAAATCAATTTGCCAAAATCAATCTATTGATCCATTTGGGTTAAAAAAAATATAATATATCATCACACCATCATTATCAATATTGTCACAGTTAGTATTATTATTTCAAGTTGTAAATTGCTTGTGCTGATTTTTTCCATGACCATGACTGTATTCCATGTCTTTTTTTATATATACATTAACCATATCATTGCATAGTCGCTGACCACGACTCAGAAGTTTCGTTTTGTTTCTTCTATATGTAATAGAAACTTAATGTCTAAATCCTGTCGACCAGTTTTGTTATCATAGCCTTGACGAGGAGTCAAAATCCAAATTGTTGTTGGAAAATAGTTTTCCATTCTTTGGTCTTTGGACTTAAATTCACTTCAAAGTCATAATCATATAGATGTTCTTACAACATGAACAACATATAGAATAGATGTGCTTATAAACCCTTTTTGTTTTTAATTGAGAAGAGTTTAAAAGACAATATATCTTTATAGAATCTTAATCTATTCAATAGATTACAAGAAATATGTGGATTCCCAATGGAAGAATCCGTCTGGAATTCGTTTGGAGTATGCCTTATCGACGGTTTTTATTTAGATTAACGCCGTAGACTCTAGATTGTCGAGAATTCATAGAATTCCCGACAGAATCTGAGAAACTAATGTCATAATTTTATATTTTATGCTTCTTTTATGTCACGTTCTAGTTCATAATTCTTTCCCTTTACCCTAAGAACATTTCAAATTCTCCATTTAAAAACACTTTGAAACCTTCCTTCCCTTAAGGTCAAGTTGATCAACTTCTTATATAGTCCACTGTCTATTTCTTTTCTATATTTTTCACTCAAATTGCCTAAAGTCTTCTCCACTTTGTCTACATGAGCTTTGTCAGCGAGTAATCTGTAATCTGTATTCATGAGCTCGTCTTAACTTGTGCAGACCACATGTTTTCTTCTTAAGCGATTCGTGGACCGATTCTATTGAGTCTTAAGATGAGTTCGAGTATTCGATTATTTGATCTCCTCATCATTCTTATCTTCCAAATTTGGTCTGTTTATGCTTTCACAGATGGTTCAGACGGTAAGTAGAGTTAGATAACTAACGACCAAATCTTTTTCACAAATATATGAAAATTTCAATCTTTGAATTATTTCAATATTGTTACAGCTTCTGCTTTACAAGCCGTGAAGAGTGTATGGACCAACTTTCCTAAGAATTGGAAAGGCTCTGATCCTTGTGAAGCCAAATGGGTTGGAATTAAATGTGAAAATAATCGCATTACTTCAATGTAAAAAACTTGTTTATTCTTTTGATGTTTCTTACTCCAACAATCTTATATAAACTATTTAACCTTATGTTGTTGCTTATTTCAGATCATTGGGAAACCTTAACTTGGAAGGAATTCTTCCAGCAGACATTTCCAAGTTGTCGGAATTGCAGAACTTGTATGTCTTTCTTTCTTTTCCTTCATTAGGGGTTGACATTCCAATTTTGTTGGGTTTCGGTTTTCGGTTTAGTTCGAGTAGCAGTTATTCAAGATTAAGTTATATTTTGATATAAAATTAAATTGAATTAATTTGATTACAAGATTAATTTTTCAAGTCAAAATGACTTCGAAAAAGTTTCATATATTTTATATGAAAAAAAAAATTATGATTGGGAGTTTTTTTCAGTCTGGTGGTTAGAGTGATCTCGATAATGACTGTCATTAGGGATTTAATCTCTCACCACTACATATTGTAGATTCTTTAGGCTATATATAGATCATGTTTTTCGATCCAGTTGACAAAAAAAATCTTTCGATGATTTTCTTGAAAATTTAGCTCGAATGTTTGGTTTGATGTAGTATCAGACTCTTTGATATGAAAAAAATTATTCGGATTTATGAATTTTGGTTTGAGTTCGAGAATTTTGGCTCCATCGAATAAAACTTTTCTTTTAATTGATCTTTATCAAAAACGTCTCATTTTATCATTCATATTGTTTGTAGAGATTTGACATCAAACCATAAATTGTCTGGACCAATTCCAACAAATATTGGTAACCTCAAGAAGTTGACAACATTGTAAGATAACAAGATCAAGAACCTATTTTACAATCGCCTTATTTCGCCTGTTTGAATTGTTATATTTTTCTTTTTCTTCTAGGAACCTTATGGAGTGTAATTTCAATGGTCAAATCCCTGACTCCATAGGAGATCTTCAACAACTTACAAGACTGTAAAATTTGTTGCTCTCTTGGATGATCATAAACCGTCTTTTTTCTTCTTTTTATCATTCTCCAATCTCATAAGTCTTTCTGTTTTCTCCATGCAGCTCCCTCAACTCTAATCAATTTAATGGAACAATTCCAGCTTCCATTGGAAGGTTATCGAACCTAGATTGGTTCGATATATCCGATAATTCTATCGAGGGACCACTTCCAGTTTCTGATGGGACTTCACCTGGACTGGACATGCTTCTTAGAACTAAGCATTTGTATATATCTAAATCCCATATCTTCCATTTATTTATATATAAACATTGTTTTAATATACTAATTATAGATCACATGTTAGATCCTTAAACTTTATGAGTAATAGAATTTGCCTTTGGACATACTAAATAGTCTGACTCTTTACATTATCTTGCAGTCACTTTGGAAATAACATGCTTTCGGGCAATATCTCAGAAGAGCTCTTTAGCTCAAATATGACTTTGATACATATGTAAGTTTCATAGAGTACAACAGAGCTGAGATTGTGTACAAGTTGATAGTAGTAACAAACTAAGTGATTTCATTGCTTATTGTTTATCGATAGATTGTTCAATGGAAACCAGTTTACAGGCAAAATACCGGAAAGTGTCAGCCTCATTAAATCGCTACAAGTGTTGTAAGTAGTAAATGAAGATCCTTAAAGTTGTTTATTGTTCCTAATTACTTCTTTTTTCTCATATTCTATGTTCTTTTGTTATAGACGCCTTGATAGGAATGGACTAAGTGGAGAAATTCCTTCAAGTCTTAATAGTCTCACAAATCTTACCGAACTGTAAGTGAGAAACCAAAGTTATGTTTGGTGTTTTTGTAGATATAAATGAAAAGAGGTAAAAGACTTATAGTTGAATCCATTTTCAGGCACTTGGCCAACAACAGACTAACCGGTAGTCTTCCAAGTCTAACAAACTTGACCACTCTCTACACATTGTAAGTTTCTATTTTTGCAAAGAAAACCTCACATCAGAAAGAAATGGAATAGGGGTCTTTCAACTAATAGTGAATTGGTTTTTAGTTGAAAAACCATAATCTAACATGATATCAGAGTCATGTTAACCCAACATATGCTAAGAGTCTAATTGTATCTCCGATATGGTGGAGTTTGAGTTGGAAGCTCATACTCTAACATTTTTTCCTCCTCGGTTGTTTCTCACTCAATTTACTGTTAGAAACTTATTTATAATCAATCTATTATCATGATGTGATGCTTTTGTAACAGAGATGTGAGCAATAATCGATTCACATCATCACCCATTCCATCATGGATCTCTTCATTAGGCAGCCTATCAACATTGTATGAACATTCCTATCTCTCTACCTTTCTCTCTATATATCAACTAAGCGATGCTAATGTGCCCACATTTGTAAGTTTATTTATAATATAAAAGGTTATGTTATTGCAATAAATTAAAGCTAAACTATAAAAGTATGAGTCATAAATAGTACCTATTTCTCTAAGAAATCTATATATATATATATATATGTGAAATCTACCATTATATTTTACTATTATGAAACCAAATCAATGTATTTTAAAATCGAAATCTCAAATTTGTTTGCATATCATGAGATAAAAGATTTCGGAAGTGAATTTAGTCAAGTGATTAAGTCAGCAATGTAATTTTCTCCACTGGAATTCGACTCGAAGGAGTTCATAATACCCACATGATATAGTTTATATTTTAGGGGGAAACTTTGGTTATAGATTGAGTATTGTCAATATAATTAAAGTATTGATTTGAGTTTTTTTTCTTTTTAAGTTTGTAATATTCCCTTATAGAATTTCTATTTTAATATATGGCAGAAGGATGGAAGGGATCCAACTTAATGGTTCAGTACCATCATCACTCTTCAGCCCTTTTTTATTACAGACAGTGTGAGTCAAAACAATACATGAAAATTGAAAACTTTGATTATAATGTCAACTCAAAATGTTGTGAAATTTGTAATTATTTTCCTTTGATTTGTAGTTCTTTAAAGAGAAATTATATGAATGGAGCACTAGACCTTGGTACTAACTTTAGCAAGCAGTTGGAGTCGGTGGATTTACGAAACAATGACATTGTGGAATACAAACCAACAGCTAATAACCACATCCAAGTAATGTATGTATGGTCATAAATCAAATCTAATAATATTTTCAATCAATTGCTTATCATGTATGTTTTGATATCAGGTTGGCTGATAATGATGTGTGCTTTCAAGTGAAAAACAAGTTGAGTGACATTTGCAACACGATCCAAAAGAACTCTTCATTGTCTATACCGCAATCAAACTGCGGTAATCGGTGTAAAGAGGGGAAAGAACTGAGCTCAGTTTGCCATTGTGTGTACCCACTCACAGGAAAACTTGTGTTTAGGTCTCCTTCCTTCTCAGGGTATTCAAATGATACCAATTTCAAAGAACTTCAAGAGAGTATTGAAGATTTCCTTAAGAAGAATAATCATCCGGTGGACTCAGTGACTATCAAAAACATGGAGGAATCTCCAATTGATTATCATCTACTAATAGATCTCTTGGTCTTTCCATTGGGCAAAGAGAGGTTTAATGAGACAGAAATGCAGAGTATTATATCTGTCTTCAGCATACATAGTTATAATCCTCCTACAATATTTGGCCCTTATGTTTTCAATGCCAATCCGTATCTTAAATTCTCTGGTATGATGAAACTGTGTACACACACACACACACACAAACCAAATCTACATTGGTTTTTGAATTTGATAAGACTCATTTGATCTTTCTTGGTTATATACAGAAGGTTCCAATTCATTAAGCATAGGCATTATAATTGGAGTATCAGTTGGTGCTGCAGTTCTTCTCTTGTGCCTAGCTTTAGCTGGAATTTATGCTCTTAGACAAAAGAAGAGAGCAGAAATAGCAACTGGTCAAATTAACCCTTTTGGTAAGAAAAAAAACCAAAGACTTCTCCTATGTCTGATGAAGATTCGATCTGACAGTTTCTTTCTTATATGTTTATAGCCAAGTGGAATTCAATTAAGACCAATATCGATGCTCCACAGCTTATGGGAGCAAAAGCATTTACATTAGAAGAGCTGAAGAAATGTACAGATAACTTTTCCAAGGAAAATGATGTTGGAGGTGGAGGTTATGGCCAGGTTTGTGGCTTTGAAAATGGTCTTAATTAGTTGAAATATCCAATGGAATTGATTTTGATTTTATGGTGAAACAGGTGTACAAAGGGGTCCTTCCTTCAGGACAAGTCATAGCGATCAAAAGAGCTCAACAAGGATCTTCACAAGGAGAGTTGGAGTTTAAAACTGAGATTGAGCTTCTTTCAAGAGTTCATCATAAGAACGTTGTCAAACTTTTGGGCTTCTGTTTTGATCGCAATGAACAAATGCTTGTATATGAGTACATTCCAAACGGTTCTCTTAGAGACAGTCTATCAGGTATAATATTAAACCTATCTTGTTCTTTAATAGCTCTACTTAACTGCTGAGTTTTGTATTTTATGCAGGCAAAAATGGGATTAGACTTGATTGGACAAGAAGGCTTAAGATAGCACTTGGATCAGCCAAGGGCTTAGCTTATCTTCATGAGCTTGCTGATCCACCAATTATACATAGAGACGTAAAATCAAATAACATCTTACTTGATGAACACTTAACCGCAAAAGTTGCTGATTTTGGCCTCTCAAAACTTGTGGGAGACCCTGAGAAAATACAAGAGACAACACAAGTTAAAGGAACCATGGTGAGTGAGATAATCAATCATCTAGATATATATGATCTACATCAAATACAAGGAAAAAACTCATAATATATCTTGCATTAGGGTTACTTGGATCCGGAATACTACATGACAAATCAATTGACAGAGAAGAGCGATGTGTATGGTTTTGGTGTGGTGATGCTTGAGCTAATAACCGGTAAAAGTCCAATAGATAAAGGCAGCTATGTAGTGAAAGAGGTGAAGAAGAAGATGGACAAAACAAGAACTTTGTATGACCTTCAAGAATTGCTTGACACGACGATCATCGATGCGAATAATCTAAAAGGGTTTGAGAGGTTCGTTGATTTGGCTTTGACATGTGTGGAGACAGAAGGAGACAATCGGCCATCAATGAGTGAGGTAGTGCAAGAGATTGATAACATAGTGAAGCTTGTGGGATTAAACCTTAATGCATATTCAGCAACTAGTTCGAGAACGTATGATGATGCAGGCAAAGGTTCTGGTGATCCTTATGGTAAAGAAGCATTTCAGTACAGTGGCAATTTTCCATCTTCAGAATCCTAGAATCCTTGTCTGGAGAAATCTACCATGAAAGTTGTGTTTGAAGCTATGTGATCTTCGAGGCAACTACATTGTAGATCTTTTCCAAATGGACGGCCATAAACAATCCCTTTTATATTATTTTTGTAGCTCTATTGTTCTTGTTATAATTGAATTACAAGTGAGTGAAACACATCGCTTCTCGTTCAAGAAACACACTTGTGCAATAATAAGTTTATGATGGAGAATCGACTATTCGCTGCAATCGATCCCTGGTTATTCAAATAAGCTGTATTAAGTGAACGTATCATCAACCATTAGGTTAATAACCATTTACATTTACAATATTTCCAAATATTTAATTCATAATTTAAAAAAGGAATAATAGCTGGTAGTAGTTGAATTTTTTGTTACTTTGGAAGAAATCTAACGTAAACTTGTTGTCCTTTTTCATCCAGCTTTGATGCACGTGAAATTTGGTGTCATGTTATTATCTCACTGAATTAAATTAAATTTAATATACAATGTAAAAACTATAATCAGTGTTTTAACAAAACAAAAAACTGTAATCAGTGTATAATTGCTGATTAATCTTAAAAAACTATCTTATTTGTTTATTTGTTCAGATCAATGACTAAATCTTTGAGCGCAAAGTGGGTTGGTGACACGTGTCAAAACATGGATCTGGAAGTCTGGAAGTGGGGTTGATGACCTAACTCATTGAACTTCCGACAGGTCTTAAGAATCCAAGTTATGTATTTATGAATAATGAATTTATACTTCTTTTTTCAAGCTGACAATAATTTGTTTTTAACTTTAACAACGTGAACCTTCTCTTTTCATTTCAGATAACGACTTAAATCTAATTCCCAAATTTCAATTCCATTTTCTACTATAACAATGAACTATTTAACGTGTTTTGTTTATATAAAATAAAATAGTTTTTAGTCTAATGGTCGGCGATAAGTCCACTTAAGACAGTTCATTTGCACAACCGGGATCGAATCTCTCTGCCTACATTATGTAGGAATTTGGTTACTGGGCCGGCCAGTTTTGGCCCAATTAATCTGCCATAGACAAAAAAAAAAATCATTTACAACAAAATAATAATAATAATCTTTAAAAATTTAAAGCATAAAAATGTAGTGAGAAACTGATTTTTAGGTATCTATTTCAAAAGTTATTTTTTTAAAACAAATGTATCCTGAATCTTGGGCGTGAACATCGTCATTTTATAGTTCCTTTTTATCTTTTTACATGTTTAGCTAATTATATACTTTTTATTAACTAAAATATTCAGATTTTCGATTATATTTTCTTGCGACCCATGACTAGTTATTGGTAATAAGGAAAGAACAAATTTTTTGTAAAGTCGATTTGATTTGATTTCATCTAAAAATTTTGAATATCCGTAAAATTTTAAAGAAATATGGTAAAATAACACTCCCTATATTGTAAAAAAAAGAAGTGAAAATAAGTAGTAAAATCAACTCGGTTGGATCACTAGATTTTCAATTTCTCTTAACTTCCAACTATCTCTTTTTTTTTTGTCAATGATAAATTATATTGGATCATAACTAGCCAGCCCAATAACCAAATTCCTACGTATTATAGACGTGGGATTCGATCCCTGGTTGTGCAAATGAATTGCCTTATGTGCCACTATGCTAAGAGCCATTTGCAACTATCTCATTGCCAATAATTCCTCCTTAAAATGTTTCTATTTGGTATATTAGAAAATCTAATTTTCTCTAAAATCTCTTGTAACAATTTATGAATTTATTAGATTTTAAAAGATGACAGCTAATTACACATATTGAACCACAATAAATATGTCTGTCTGACTTCTTCTTCCTGTGTACACACTTCAATAATATTTTTTCCCCATTTTGGAACCAAGAATCAGTCAATTGGACAAATACAACAATGATTCTTTTTTAGCTACCAGTTTGTTTTATTAAACAATTGAATTATATGCTGCCAAAGATTACTGTAATTATTACTTTCACATAATTTCACCAAAACTGAAAAAAAAGTCTCTGTATTATTGGTTATGAGATATAGAAAAGTAAATAAAAGACCCAAATATAAAGTCAAGCCACCGTGCAAAACAAGTTGAAATTTGGTTGTGACATTTTTTTCAGTTAACAAATATTTATTAATTTTAAATTAAATTATTTAATTACTTAAGATTAGGCCCACACTTCAATGTGCACACGAGAAACCTAAAACTAAAAAAGATAGATTCGATTCTCCCACACGTGCGCTTCTGCCACTCCTTTTGGAAAAAAAAAACAATTAAATATTTTAATTTCTTTTGCACAAAATATCTTAATTCTTAATTGTGGTTTAGAAAAATAAGTCATCATAAATCACAATGCAGAACCAAATAACTTTTATCGTTAAGACATTTCATTTGTACAATCAAACATCGAATTTTTTCGTCTATATTATATATGAATTTAACTATTAGACCAACTATTTATAATCCAATATAATTTATCGTTAATAAAAAATTACAAAGCAGACACAATCAAAATGGATAAGAAACTTTTTTTTATAGCAAATTGTTATATCTCACCTAAAAAAACTAAACTTCTGAATTGGTATGTATGTAAATGGTTCTTAGCCTAGTGGCCGACGGTAAGTCCACTTAAGGCCGCTTATTTGCACAACCAAGAATCGTGTCTCCCTGCCTACATTAGGTAGAAATTTGGTTACTGGGTTGACCAATTGTGGTCCAAATAGTCTGCCGTTGATAAAAAAAAGAATTGGTATGTACGTTTAATTTTTTAATAAAAAACGGATAATAATTTTTTAAATATTTCCTGATAAACGACAAACCCTCTCTAAATTTTTTCTTTAAATATCTTTTTTAGTCAAACACTAATTTCATTTAAGCTAGTACTATATTCATCTTTGAATGATGAACTAATTTGACTAAAAATAATGAAATATTAACCATAAAATGAAAAAGAAAATCATAAAATTATACATTTATTTATCTTAAATTTAAAATGAGAGAAAAAAAAAGGGAAGTAAATGTTAGTCAAACTCTTCGCAAGCTAAATAGACATAAATACCCTTGAAAATTACATGAATTTACAGACAAGTAGTAGATAGTAGCACGCCTTTGTCTTTGCCGTGTCTTGACCTCAAACCTTGACACACACACGAGCACACATATATGGAAGAGAACCAATATTCCCAGAAATTTCGGATTGTGTGTCGCTATTTGCAAATGGGTTCTTCTTTCTCAGGAGCTTTTGATTGCTAAAGAGTTTTTGTGTTGTATTGATTCCTTGAGAAATTCGAATGCTCTGTTTTGTTTTCTCGGGAAAATTATCAGAGTAAGAGAAGAAAGATGAGTAGAAACAACGTTTTGGATACTATAAACGCTGCTGCTTCTGCTTTTGTTTCTTCTGATGATCGTCTTCATCGAGCTTCACCGACTCGGGTGAGTTTTCTCCTTTTCAATTTGATCTGAATCAGCTAATTCGCTGAGGTTTTTGATCGTGTTCTGTATAATGAATATTCTCTTAAGAAATAGATCGAACAGTTTGTAGGCGAATTGAATTCTGATTGTTATAGATATGATTCTATTGATTCTGAATACTCTGTTAATGGCGGAATTAAGATTAACAGCTTTTAAGAGAAAACGAAGAAGATGAAGTTTGTTATCATCTAAAGCTGTTATCAAACAGTGTTCATAGATTCTGTGTGTTTATCATTAGAATCTTATTAAGTTTCTGTTATTTTGTGAAAACAGAAGAAGCGAAAATGGTGGAATCGATGGAGTCTATTGGTATGTTTCAGAACTTCAAGACGAAGAAAACGAATCGGAAATTCGGTACTTGTACCTGAACCGGTACAAATGTCATCAAATTCCGGTTATCGTTCGGTTATTACAACACTTCCTTTTATAGCTCCTCCTTCATCTCCAGCTTCATTTTTCCAATCAGAACCTCCTTCTGCAACACAATCACCTGTAGGAATCCTCTCTTTTAGTCCATTACCTTGTAATAGTCGTCCTTCGATTTTCGCCATTGGACCTTATGCTCATGAACCTCAATTAGTTTCTCCTCCAGTTTTCTCTACTTACACAACTGAACCATCTTCAGCTCCAATTACACCTCCTCTTGATGAATCTTTCTACTTAACCACCACAACACCTTCTTCACCTGAAGTTCCTTTTGCTCAGCTCTTTAACTCCAATCAACAACCTGGTAACTATGGTCACAAGTTTCCAATGTCTAACTATGAGTTTCAGTTTTATCAACTTCCTCCTGGTAGTCCACTTGGTCAGCTTATATCTCCAAGCTCAGTTGTATCCGGTTCAGGTCCAACTTCTCCTTTTCTTGATGGATCTCACTTTCAAGTCTCTGATCCTCCAAAGCTATTGAGTCCTGGTAAATGCAGTCAATTGCATTATCCAAAGACTGTTACAACTCCTCCAATAGAGCCAAAGATTGTGAAACCGCATAAACCGGTTTCATTTGATCTTGATGCTGATCAAGTCATTAGATGTGTTGATCAGAAGCTAAGAACAACGTTCCCTGAAACATCATCTACATCATCAAATACAGAAGCAGTGAATCATTCCTCTCTCGGGTTGAATAAAGAATTCAATTTTGGCACAGATGAGAAACATTTGACCATTGATGAACAAGCTTCGACTAAGAACAGTAATAATTGGTCTTTCTTCCCAGTGATGCAACCAGGTACACTTAACTAACCTTCACTACAAGATCTAGTTATATATAGAATCTAAACTTAGATATCGATTCGAAGACAAAGATCTTGTTCAAGATTCAAGAACAATAATCAGCTAATGGTCTTTTTTTGCACAAATATGATAATCTTCTATAGAATGTTATCTTAGGAATAATTTTCTGTCTCAATTATGTTTTGTAATAAAAAAATTGACATTGTTAGTTGTTGTATATGACTCATCTTTATTTTGTTTATGTTTTCGTACATATATGAACACATTTGTAAAATATGTTTTAATCCTGTTCTTCAAACAAATTCTAATAATTTCGACAAAGCACAATACATAAACAATATAATGTGGGGCAAACACGATTTCATGGATTAATAATAGACAAAGTAAACAAGAAGTCTATAATCTAACCAATTTTGTTCAAAAAGAAACAAATTACATAGCAAATTCATAATTCTATTTTTCATGAAATTAATATAAACACATTTATTTCAAGACTTTTTAAAGTGAAAACTATTTTTATTCTGATTAGTGTCACTATTCCTTTATCACAATTGAGATATAATGATCACAAATTACTTTAGTTACTCTTTAAACACAAACAAAACTTATATATGTAATACGTTTCTTATTGAACATATAAACTCATTTCTCTATTTATAATCCTATAAATTCCAGTTTTCTTCTTATTCCTTAACCATCCAAGTTCCTAACCTCAATCCAAAACAAAGAGAGAGATAAAAATAAGGTGATATTACTACAAAAGAGATGGAGATCAAATACAAAGTCATTGCTACTTTAATCTTAGTTATAACCTTATCGATCATACCAGGAGAACCTCAAGCGGAACCTACATTTCCGAGTATATTCCCACCGATTTCTTCCATTGATCCGATGAAATGTTGGTCATCTCTCTTCAATATCCAAGGATGTGTACTTGGAATCTACACTTCGATATTCTCTGGCCAATTTGACAACATTGAAGCCACTTGTTGCAAAACGTTTTTGACCATAGATGCAAATTGTTGGCCTCAAATGTTCCCACTATATCCATTCTTTCCTCGTCTTCTCAAGGATAGTTGTAACCGCATTGTCCCTAAGTCTCTCGCACACAATTGAAAATGAGTATGCAGTTTCTAAATGCTACTGGTTTAGTTAGATATATTGTTAGTTTTGAAGTCTTTTAAGATATTTGATCTCTTTTATCTTTTGACGATTCTAGAGTTATTTTATTGTAAGAACCAATATTTTATTGTAAGAGCCAATAAAGTGAGATTTCTGACAGATGTTTGATAAAGATACGATGAAAATTTAATAGTAATACCATCTGTTATTTGATCCCACGTGTCAAAATTTGGCCGGCCCATTAGCTAAGTTCTTGCAAATATAAGCGGGGGACTCGATCTCAGGATGGACAAGTGTACATGCCTCTTGTGGACTTACCATCTGCCACTTGCAGTTCGATTTGGTTAACAAAGCAATGTTTTTTTTGACTGGTTGGACAACCTAATTATATTCTATTACGTGAGGTTATGCAACTATTGAATCGATTTAACTAAAAAATATTATAAAAATAAACATTTAACCATTTAATAAGAAAACAGTCGATAAAAGATCAAATAATTTTATATAGATACTCCATAAATTAATACTCAATAAATTAATAATTTTTATAAAATAATAGAATTGTTTGGTCATAGATTAGACTAGTGTAAAATTTCATCAAATTTAATAAAAAGGAAAAGAAAAATTAATAAAAAATTGAAAAGGAAACAACACGTCACGTTTAAACACAATTAATGCCGTATTTTAAGTTGAAATGCAGCTTTCTTTCCTCTCCAAATAATATTGTCCACTATTCATAGTCACCAAATACCATTGATATAAAGTATTATTCTATAATTTGATTAAACTGTATATGTGTGTATATATATAAAATAATTGATCTATTTCTTGATTTATGTATGACATTCTTGTGCAAAGACCATGCTAATAATCTTCTAGTATCATTTCAATTTTATCGGATATCCTAGAAAGAACTATTATCATTATCATTAGAAAACTTTCTTATAACTAGTATTTCTTATTTTCTATAGTTTTTTATCAATAACAGATTATATTGGATCACAATTAGCTGGTCTAATAGCCAAATTCCTATATAATGTAGACAGGAAGACTCGATCCCGGGTTATGCAAATGAACTGCCTTAAGTAAACTTAACGTCTTCCACTAAGCTATATGCCATTTGATATTTTGAATAGTTAAAAAATCAATAAAAAGTTTTTATCCAAAACATGTTGACATTTTATTTATTTAATAAATTTGTTGAAAACTCGGAAATTTTGCATGCTTTATGGTACTTCAGTTAAGGTAATACTAGCTAACTATTGTAAAGCGTAATAATACAATGACAATTCAAAACATAATTATGTCCATAATGATGTTAAGTGTCTAATAAGCAAATCTTAAAATTGAGCCTTTGTTATTGTCTTAATATCGAAACCCGATTTGAATTACGGCTGCGAATATTATAGGTAGACAGAATTTATTTGAATTATGGTTGCGAATTATATTTTGCTAGAAAAAAATAGGAATTTTGGATTCATGTATCTTATAAATGCTACTTTTGTTTGAACCCTATTATTCATGAAAAAATTTGGTTCACCAACTTAAGTGGCACTAATGGCATTGGCCCATGAAGTTGTAGTTACAATTAATTTATGTTGTCATATTATAGCTGTCACTAATACATCTTTATGGCTTTTTTACTTTTATCAAACAAACATATATGGTTATACAAATATATCCTTAAATATATCAACTTGTACCATCAACATCTCATTCAAAATATTTGACATTATATCATAAGCACATTGAGACTATAATTTTCTACTGATTTATCATATATGATGTGTGATGAAATATATAAATTTTAGGGATATATATGGTTTAATGTCATTTATACTGTTTTTTTTAATAGGACTATAAAGAATTGATTGTCTACATCATATCGTTAGGAGTTAAGGATTGACTATTGATCGAACATTTTCGGTCAAGTTATTGACAAAATAAAATTATATTGTATATATTATTGATTGAATGCAACTATATTTATCTAAAATATTTGTGAAAGTTTAGATTGAAGAGTTAGCTCTAAATATATACATAAACTTTATATATTTAGTGGTATATATACAAGAATGGGGTCGGTAATGTGGTCGGTCTTCGATCTCAATACTTGTAGTGTTCGGTCATTAATGGTGGAAAACCCGCTTGTGGTCGGAAGTGATCGGAAACTTTCCACCGTTTCTGATTTTCTTTTTCATTTTTTTAATTTCGGTCAATTATGGTTCCGACAACATCTTTGCGGTCAGTACTGTGGTCGGTTTTGGACCATATTTCTTGTAGTGTATTGCCAATGACTAGTTTTGATTACAAAAATGAAAAAAAAAAAAAGGTTGATATAATTTGTGTAGGTGAATAAATGGTAGACAATATTAGGTTATAATAAATCACAATGAACAAACATAACACTCTCTAGACAATCGAACGTACATGACATGCACTACAACTATACATCTCAATTTATTAAAATAAAATAAAATTATTAACAACTAACTTAGTTGCCTTATTAATACCACAATACTTTTCTTTATTTATTTTTTGTATATTAATTTTTCCTTTTTAATCTATAAAACAGTAATACAATTATCTTCCATTCCACACACACTTTTAGATTCTCTTCTCTTCAACAATGGACGGATCAACTATTATGATCATCGTTACCGTCATCGTAACCTACCTAACATGGTTCATTTCTTTACGCCGTTCTTACAAAGGTCCACGTGTCTGGCCCTTATTGGGCAGTCTTCCAGCTCTTATCACCAACGCTCACCGAATGCACGAGTTCATCGCCGAGAATCTGCGTAAAACCAAGGGAACTTACCAAACTTGTATATTCCCGATCCCGTTTTTGGCTCGTAAACAAGGTCACGTGACTGTCACGTGTGACCCGAAGAATCTGGAGCATATACTCAAGACCCGGTTCGATAACTATCCGAAAGGTCCTAGTTGGCAATCGGTGTTTCATGATCTGTTAGGTGATGGGATCTTTAATTCAGATGGTGACACGTGGCGGTTTCAACGTAAGACTGCTGCATTAGAATTCACAACCAGGACGCTTCGTCAAGCCATGGCTCGTTGGGTTGATCGAGCTATTAAGAATCGTCTCGTACCGATTCTTGAATCCGCTATGAATCGGGTTAAGCCGATCGATCTTCAAGATATTCTTTTACGGCTTACCTTTGACAATATTTGTGGGTTGACTTTTGGTAAAGATCCGCAAACGCTTTTACCGGATTTTCCAGAGAACGGATTCGCCGTGGCTTTCGACGGAGCCACTGAAGCTACTCTTCAACGGTTTATCATGCCCGAGTTTATATGGAAGATCAGAAAATGGCTTCGGCTCGGCTTAGAAGACGATATGAGCCGAGCCATAAGCCACGTGGATGATTATTTATCAAATATCATTAATACACGTAAGCTCGAATTACTGACTCAGCAACAAGTTGGGTCCCACCACGACGATTTATTATCACGCTTCATGAAGAAAAAGGAATCCTACTCGGATAAATTTCTTAAATACGTGGCATTAAATTTCATCCTAGCTGGACGTGACACGTCATCAGTTGCTATGAGCTGGTTCTTCTGGTTAGTCAGTCTAAACCCAAGAGTCGAAGACAAAATCATAACCGAGATCTGCACCGTTCTGATCAAGACACGTGGCACCAACATTTCTGCATGGACCGATGAGCCATTAACATTCGAAGAAATTGACCAATTCATATATTTGAAAGCAGCATTGTCCGAAACATTGAGACTATATCCATCAGTACCAGAAGATTCTAAGTTCGTTGTGGCCGATGATGTTTTACCAGACGGAACATTTGTTCCCTCAGGATCAAACGTTACATATTCTATATATTCCGTGGGACGAATGAGTTTCATTTGGGGTGGAGATTGTCTTGAATTCAAACCGGAAAGATGGCTTGAAGCAGACGACATAAACCGGAATCAATACAAATTCGTAGCTTTCAATGCCGGTCCAAGAATTTGTCTAGGTAAAGACTTAGCTTATTTGCAAATGAAATCAATTACAGCTTCCATTTTGCTCCGACATCGACTTACAGTGGCTCAAGGACATAAAGTGGAACAGAAGATGTCTTTGACATTGTTCATGAAGTTTGGTCTTAAAATGGATGTGCATAAAAGAGATTTGACAACAATGGTAGATAAAGTTGTGAATGAGATGAGAAATTATGAGAAGTCTGCAAAAATTGAGATTCTTGGAACAAATGGTGATGTTAAATTGGTACCTGGTTTGGCATAAGTGATATTGATTTTTTAATTAATTGTATTTTTGTAAGCAAATTAAAGAATACTTATATTATCTATTTATGTTTTTGTTAAGAACAAAATATTTGTAATAAAATTGTCTTGAAACTTTCTCTTCTTTTAATGTTTTGCACTAATTCTATATCATTTATTCAAGTTAAACCAAAATTTAACCGAAAGTATGATTTTTTTTTGTCAACGGTAAATTATATTGGATCACAAGTGGCCAGTCCAATAGCCAAATTCTTACATAATGTAGACGGGGGTACTCGATCCCTAGTTGTGTAAATGAGCTGCCTTATGTGGACTTACCGTCTGCCATTAGAGGAAGAGCCATTTGAAACCGAAAGTATGATTTAACATATCATATCTATAAAATTCAGAATGACGGATAAACTCATAAACTCAATATAATGTATTTGTTAATATATATATATATAAGGTAGATTTACTTTGTTCTTACTTTGTATATTTGTCGTATTATTTATATTTACAAATGCAATGCAATCCTATGTAATAAAAAATAATACGTATATAATTGTCATACATATTTTATAAAAAAAATCTAATCACATACAATAAACTTTCAAAAATTTAAGAGTATTATTAACATTTTGATTTGGTATTTAATTTTAAAATTATAATATAGTAACAGTAAATTATATTGCATATTATTATTTTTAAATAATTAGGGGAAACCTTAGCTTTTAAAATGTATGAGTGTATGTTTACTTATAAACGTGATATTTTCTATGAAACTTTTTATAAATATGTGATTATTTTCATACTCAAGAGTTGAATAAATTCACACTTGGTTTTGTTAAAAGATACTACACTTGCTTAAGAAAATAGTAGTGTAATACATGAGCTCATACTAAAACATCACTCCGAGTCCGATATACTTGTCATAATCAATTATTCATAATTATTTATTTATCGTTATCAATGTCATAATACTAAATTAATTACTTATGCTTGTATATTATATTGATAATCCCAAGGTTCGAGGTCATGAAAGAAAACGCAAAGGTCAACGGTACAAAGCAAAAAAACCAGTAAACCACAAATTATACTGGACTCCGGTCCAATAGTCAAATTTTTACATAATGTAGGTGGGAGAACTTGAACCCTGATTATGCAAATGAGCTGTATGGATTTACCGTCTGCCGTTAGACTAAAAGTCATTTACAGTTTTTAAATTGAACATATATGCTCACCTAAAGACATGCAATGATTTTTATAAATTTTACACATAATTAATACTCTTATTCATTAATCGTTTAGTGTATAAAATATAGAGTAATTAGCTATAATAGTCCAATAAAATTATGTAATTATTTCAATTAGCTTAGGTATAATCTAAGTACTATAACGTAATTGGCGACCCGAATGTTTGGTCTTTATTTGTGAGATCACAATGAATTAATAATATTCCAGAAAATGATTATTATTATTATTGTTCTAACTTCCGATTAGAATAAATCTAGATAAAAATATCATAAAAACTATATTTATTTGTTTTTATTAACATTAAACTATAATTGGCAGATTTATTATCCAAATATAAACTATATTTATTCGAACAAAAATATAGAAAAGAGAAAACTATATTCGAACTGAATCATATCTTCAAATACTTTGATATTGTGTCCATAAACTATTTGTTCTACTATAACTTTTTTTTTTTGAAAAAAGTTGAAACTATTATCATGGTTGATTAATTTATTCATTTATGGTCTGTGCTCTTTACATTCATAATGACGCGTCTCACAAAAGCCTAACGTGACATCATTATCTCCAATCGGACCGTTAAGATTGATTAGCTGACGTCTTTGAACACATCATTCGTCCTCTTGTCACACTTTTTTGTTCGGTTTTTATATTTCATAAATCACTTTTAATGATTTGGCAGTATTTTTCGTATTATTCTCACATAAATTAAGCATAACTCCAATAAAGTATCATCTAGATTATTATCTAATTTTCACAAAACAAAATGTTAAGATAGAACCCGGTTTAGATTGGTTTATGAATAATTGAATTGGTTTTTTTTGGTTATCTATTTCGGTTTAGCTTCTTCTTCTTATATAAAATATGTAACATACATTATCGAGAAGAGGAATGAAGAGAAAGTTCTTATGATTTTGTTAAGTTTCTTCTCGTCTAATATGATATCAGAGAAAGTATATAGTATATTTTCCACTCACTACCCAATAAACAGTAAAAGAATTCATTTTTTTCCAACGGCAGATTATATTAGACCATAATTGGTCGGTCCAATAGCCAAATTTACATAATATAGGTAAGAGTACTCGATCCCGAATTATACAAATGCGTTGCCTTAAGTGGATTTACTGTCTTCCACTAGATTAAATATCATTTGCATTTATAAATGTTAGATAGACAACCAAAAAAACTATAAGTAAAAGAAAAACAATATTTTCTTTACATGTAAACCCATCAAATATAGGAAAAATAATATTGACAAAAAATATGAAAATTGATTTTTTTAATTTTAATTTGTTTGAGTTTTGTAATTTCAATAATATTAAAAGCTCTAAAAAGAAATAAAAAGAATAAAGAATAATTAAAATAATTAGTGACATTTTATTAGTTACTACAAAGATTAACGCACCAAGTGGAAATCTGAAGAGTGAATGCTTTCTTCGAACGCGCTCTCTCTCTCTCCAGTTCTTATTCTCTCTCTACCAAATTTGTTGGCTCTTCGTCTTCGTCTTCGTTATCTCTTCCTCTGTCACTAACTCACTTCACTGTTAGTGGAAGCTAACCAAGTCTTTGCTTCAATTTGCACTTCTAAGCAACGATTTAGGGATCTGAAACGCTTACTGTTTGTCTTTGGATTCTCGATTGCTCTCGACTCTGAGCTTTCAATTAATTCCTTTTCTAGCTGCTGAATCTGGTAATTTGTTTTGATTTAGGTCTAGATTAAGCCTTCCATGATCAATTTCCCCATGAAATTTAACTTACCTTCGTCTTTGGTAATCTTCCAGAAAATAATTTTGTGTGTTTGTGTAGATTTGAGCAATTGCGATTTAATGGTTACCTTAGGGTTTTCATTTGTTGTTTCTGGAAAATTATTTGGTTTCTTAGTCATGGAAGCTGTCTGTGTAGATCTGTTTCCGAGGTATAAAATTTAAGTTTACTGTTGCGAATGGATCTTGACTAGCTAAGGTTGAAGATGATCACATTGATTTTTCAAAACTAGTGTAGTATCGCTAAACTAATATGGAGCTACTTTTGATATCATCACTCAGACGCTAGTTTTTATTGAGTGTTCGATCATTTAAGAATTTACTGGAAAAATTGGACTTCGTTTGTCGTTAGAATTTTGGATTTGTTTGATTTTTAATTTGTTTGTATCCTCAATCTTATGAAAAAGTATAGGTGTTTGCTAATATCAGAATCCTCTTCTGGGAAGCGAGAATTGAGAACCCCTAACACTGACTTTTATTGTTTTTAACAGATAATTTAGCTGCTTCTCTGTATTGGTCAAACATCAATGGGATAAAACAAATGGCTTTTATATTCGGATTTCTTTTCATTTGTTGACCTTTGTTGGGTCAACCAAGTATGATCTCTGAAGTCATCAAAAGATAGTTGCAAGATCTTTAAAAGAAAGATAGTGTGAGTGTGCCTCTCAGTTTGTGGAAAGATCATGCCTTGGTGGAGTAAATCCAAAGATGAAAAAAAGAAAGCTAACAAGGAGAGTATCATTGATGCGTTTAATCGGAAACTAGGATTCACATCTGAGGATAGGTCTAATGGTCGATCGAGAAAGTCTAGAAGAAGACGTGATGAAATTGTGTCTGAAAGAGGAGCTATATCTCGATTACCATCTAGATCTCCATCTCCTTCTACTCGAGTTTCACGCTGTCAGAGTTTTGCAGAAAGATCTCCTGCTGTACCTCTTCCTCGTCCTATTGTCCGTCTTCCTGTAACAAGTACCGATTCGGGACTTAATGGACCACAGAGACCAGGTTTAGATGCAACGTCGAAACCATCATGGCTGCCACTTCCAAAGCCCCATGGTGCTACAAGCATACCTGATAATACCGGTGCTGAGGCTGATTTTGCCACTGCTTCTGTGTCTAGTGGAAGTTCTGTGGGTGACAATCCATCTAATTCTCTTCTTAGTCCGCTGGCTTCTGATTGCGAAAATGGGGACCGGACAGCAGTAAACATTTCTTTAAGGTGAGTTGAAATTATGATCGTTATAATTGTAGATTGTGCTCTCGCTCTTTTCCTCTCTATTTCTAAAGTGTTGTATCCTACTCTTATGTATAGGGATCAAACCCTACATAGTAACAAAAATTCAGCTGAGATGTTCAAGCCAGTCCCAAATGCGAATAAAAATAGGATTATATCCGGATCTCCTAGGCGGAGACCTCTGGGAACACATGTGAAGAACCTACAAATCCCTCAACGAGATTTGGTGCTCTGCAGTGCTCCAGATAGTTTGTTGTCTAGTCCTTCTAGGAGTCCAATGAGATCTTTTCTCCCTGATCAAGTCTCAAACCATGGGCTGTTGATTAGTAAACCATATTCAGATGTTTCCTTGCTTGGATCTGGACAGTGCTCAAGCCCAGGTTCAGGTTACAACTCAGGTAACAATTCCATTGGTGGAGATATGGCTACTCAGCTGTTTTGGCCTCAGAGCAGGTGTAGCCCCGAATGCTCCCCTGTGCCTAGTCCAAGACTGACGAGCCCTGGTCCTAGCTCCAGAATACAGAGTGGTGCTGTTACACCTCTTCATCCTCGAGCTGGAGGGTCAACTACTGGGTCTCCTACTAGAAGACTTGATGATAACAGGCAACAAAGCCACCGTCTGCCTCTCCCGCCGTTAGTAATATCTAATACTTGTCCATTTTCGCCCACATATTCAGCAGCAACATCACCATCTGTCCCTCGAAGTCCAGCAAGGGCAGAGGCTACGGTAAGTCCTGGATCTCGATGGAAAAAAGGGAGATTGCTGGGAATGGGCAGTTTTGGGCACGTGTATCTTGGTTTTAACAGGTTCGTAACTAAAGTCTGATTTTAGTTGGAAAGATGCTCTCATTCCGTCACATTTTATCTTGGCTATTGGCAGAATATCACTGCCAAAATATATTTCATATTGGTAGGAAATATTGCTGCATGTGATGGTTAAGTTGTTTGGTGCAAATCTCAGTTTTCATGTATACTAGAATGTCTGATAGAACTTATATGTTATATTTCTATGCCACTCTTGGTTTGATCGGCTATGTTTCTTTCCTCAGTGAAAGTGGTGAGATGTGTGCCATGAAAGAGGTTACCTTATGCTCAGATGATCCCAAGTCAAGGGAGAGTGCACAACAATTGGGCCAAGTGAGTTACACATCTTCATCTGCTCAGGACAATGAAAACAGCTCTTTGGTGCTTTTAGTCTTTGGTTTTTCTTACCTTTCAGCTTCTTCTCAATGATTAACTCTTACAGGAGGTTGCAGTTCTAAGCCGTTTACGACACCCAAATATAGTGCAGTATTATGGCTCTGAAACCGTAAGAATTACAGATATCCTTTTGACATTTCTTTTCTCTGATACTATCAACTGTTTCAGCGAAATTAACTAATGCACATGGCTACACTCTTTCCTTACCCGTCCCATTACAGGTAGATGACAAGCTGTATATATATCTGGAGTATGTCTCTGGTGGTTCGATTTATAAACTTCTTCAAGAGTATGGACAATTTGGGGAAAATGCCATCCGTAACTACACGCAACAAATTTTATCAGGTCTTGCGTATTTGCACGCCAAAAATACTGTTCACAGGTGAGGCAGTTAATTCTATACATTCTTCTGGTTTCTCGTTTCGTTCATCCTTCATTAGCTAATTAAGTGAATATTGATTTAACTTGTCCAGGGACATCAAAGGAGCAAATATATTGGTGGATCCCCATGGACGAGTAAAAGTGGCTGATTTTGGGATGGCAAAACACGTATGGTTATGTTCTCTGTAATCTCGTGCCTATGTATTTTCTTAAACCTGTCTGGAATTTTGCTTTAAAGAGAAACGAGTGGACCTGGCTAGAGAATTTTCGTTCATCTAATACAAATTCATGAACAAATGCAGATCACCGCTCAATCTGGTCCTTTATCATTCAAGGGGAGCCCATATTGGATGGCACCTGAGGTCAGCATGCTGTTACGAAAACGGGATTTGTTGTTGAGAGGCTTTGTGCTGAGGCCATACACTTTTCTTGGATTTCAGGTGATAAAGAATTCAAATGGCAGTAACCTTGCTGTCGACATATGGAGTCTTGGATGTACAGTTTTGGAAATGGCTACAACAAAACCTCCATGGAGCCAGTACGAAGGGGTTAGTCAATCATATAATTACTCAATCAAACACGAGATTTAATGTTGTCTCCTTCCATCCTTATACATTTGAGTTCTTTATAGGTTCCTGCTATGTTCAAGATTGGAAATAGCAAGGAGCTTCCAGATATCCCTGATCATTTATCTGAAGAGGGGAAGGATTTTGTGAGAAAATGCCTACAAAGAAACCCTTCAAATCGTCCTACAGCTGCTCAGCTTTTAGATCACGCTTTTGTAAGAAATGTGATGCCGATGGAAAGGCCTATTGTAAGTGGCGAGCCTGCAGAAACCAACATAGCTTCGAGCACCATGAGATCTATGGTATGAAAGCTCGTCTTCCCCAATCTAAATTCTCGATGCTTCTATTGCCTGACAAATTTATCTGTTTCAGGACATTGGACACACAAGGAGTCTTCCTTGCTTAGAATCAGAAGATGCAACCAACTACCATCAAAAAGGATTAAAAGTGAGCTCGGGATTCAGGTAACCCATTAGGCATTCTGTTTCTATCTTCATTTTCTAAGTGTCTGAGCTTCTTTGTGGCTAAAATTTCCCCCTTTTCGTCACAGTATATCTCAATCTCCTAGGAACATGTCTTGCCCGATTTCACCAGTTGGCAGTCCAATCTTTCACTCGCATTCACCACACATTAGCGGAAGAAGATCGCCATCCCCAATATCTAGTCCCCACGCTCTCTCTGGTTCATCAACTCCTTTAACCGGGTGCAGTGGCGCCATACCCTTCCATCACCAAAGACAAACTACAGTTAACTTTTTACATGAAGGCATAGGATCAAGCAGAAGCCCTGGAAGTGGTGGAAACTTCTACACCAATAGTTTCTTTCAGGAGCCTAGTAGACAGCAAGATCGGTCACGGAGTAGTCCACGGACGCCTCCTCATATATTTTGGGACAACAATGGTTCGATCCAGCCAGGTTATGGTTGGAGCAAAGACAACCAGCCAGTTCTATCTGATCATGTGTCCCAACAACTCTTAAGTGAGCATCTGAAACTGAAATCCCTCGATCTGAGACCCGGTTTTTCAACTCCCGGATCGACAAACAGAGGACCCTAACCTGTCGAATCAATTCGACACCAATGACAGAACCTTTAAACCCAATGGAAACAACTAGCTGCAGAAACTCCTCTTCCGGAATTGCAACACTGCCTGAAGGGTCGGGATCTTGAGGGTTAGGGTCGGGTTATTGAGCTGTGACTCGAACCCTGAACCATTGGCTAATATCGAAGCAATGAGGACTCGTTTTTTTCCTGTCTTTGGGAAACCTGAAGAGCTCTTTTATTTTGTCTCTCTCTATCTCTGAGGATATATGAAAGAGAGAGAAAGAGAGAGAGTGAGCAACAACAAAAATTGATTTTGTGTATAGGAAAATGGTGTGGTGGTAGAACAGTTTCATCAATCTCTCAACCTAATTTGTTACTCTCCCTCTTTTCTTCTGTCTATTTGTTTGTTCTGATTCGTTAATGATTGGAAGTAGAAGGAAAAAAAGAGAGGAGTGACTCTTTGATGTAATCTATCTTTATTGTAAGAGAATCCAAATTAGTTTATAAGCTGACTCTCTCTTTATTTGTTTGTTTGATGCTCACTTCTATACTCTTAAAATGCACAGCAACAGTTGTTTTGTAATTGTCTTTGGTCCCAAATTCATTTTTAGCTTTTAGCATGAGAATGATATTATATAAATATAAAGTTTTCTAAGTATTACGCTCGTATATACAAATATCTTTAGTGCAAATGGTTTTTTTTGCCTAGTGGCCGTCGATAAGTCCAAAGCAATTCATTTGCACAACTAGGAATCGAGTCTCCTACCTACATTACGTAGAAATTTAGCTATTATGTCGGCCAACTATGACACATATAAACTATCGTTGACAAAAAAAAATACAAATATCTTTAGTAAATAAAAACGGTAATACGACATACTTCTAAATGAATATGGATCAGAAAAAATAGAAAAACATATTCATATTTCACAAACATATATGTTTTGGAACACATATTTTTCCCATCTTTATATTTTATACAACATTACTTTATAAGAAAATGTTAATTCTAATTAAGCAAATTTTGTGATCTTTCCAAGAAAATATTAAATTTAGGGTGTAATAATAACAATGGAAGCCAAAAGTAAATGAAAGGAAATGCTAGAATATATATTATCATTTAAACTATAAAATTGTCCACGCAATGATGAGAGCTTAGACACTTGTCTACGTTTATACACATTTAATACTTTCTTACAAAAGAAACAAACCATATAGACAAAGAGCGATCATAATTTCTTCTTCAGTAATGACGATGTAAGTAACATAAGATAGAAAAACAAAGATTCAAGAAAAAAATAATCTTACAGCTTACGTTACATTTGCTACAAGCCAAAGGCTTGTATTTTGTTTTGTGGAGTATCTTGTGTTCCATGTTATTGGTCAGATGTCTTTAGTTCTCAGAGCACTTTTCAAGCCGGACATGGTGAGGACAAGCCCTTTCTGGTTCTCCTTTTGTCCACAGAATCCAAAAATCGTCTCGTTTTCTAGCTAAAGTTAGCATTGTTCCTGCATTTACATCGCAAGATATTTCTCAATACTCTTTTGATGCACATTAAGGAGAGTGTCAAAGAGAGACGTGGAGAGATTTTTCACTTACCGAGAGTGAAAGGGACAATGTAGAGCAATGCTGGTTGGCCATGTCCATCCATTAGGTTTAGAGCCACGTAAGTTATCAAAAGACCTGTAGTTTTCAAAGTTTTGAATGATTGTCAATGATGGACGAATAGAAGATAGTAGGAGGCGCGAATTTTGAGTAAGATTTACCTAATCCATAGGCAACCATTGCCCATATAAAATAGCCGGTTTTAAGAGTCTTGTTAGCTAACCAGTCATATCTGCAAGAACATATGTTGGGAAAGGTTAGAATTTGATGAATGGAAACTATAGACGTTTATTTAAGAGATCGAAAGTATGGTCATTACCTGAGAGAAAATGCAATTAGCAAACCGGGCAAAAGAATATCACCGAATCCAATAATGCTGTACCCTCCCCACGGATCGAACATGCGTGGAATCTTTAGTAGCATTGGGATGCCATCTTCTCCGCTTTTATCACCCCGAGCTACCTGCAAAAAGAAAGAAGAAACGTTGCATCTTTACCAGAACTTATGAGGTGAGAAGAAGATTGCTAGAAACGATTTTTAAGTTTGTGCATTGCTGATTAGCTTGTTACTTACAACAATCATTACGCTTTCATGGAATAACTTCTTGGAGACAAACACCCAGAAGATATCATACAAGAAGGCACAGCTGAGAAGAACTGTCCCGACCTGTTCCAAGTGGTATGTGGCATTACAATTTTTCTTTTTCACATACTTTAAGATGAAATGATGTTATGAAAATTACCTTAAGATTTGGGACATGAACAATCTGTAGTACTGTGATGATCAATGCGATACCCTAGTTAACAGATCGACAATATTAAATACCATACACGGATTCAATTATAGTCAAAATTGAAATTAAATGGGCTCCAATCCTTACAAGAACGTCTTGGCCAATCCAAGCGAATGAGAGATATCGATACACAGCCCAGAGAACAGCAAAGACAATGCAAAAAGGAGAAACTGCAAGAGTTAGATAAGAGATAGGTCCAAAGAAAGGGACTTTTACGTAAGCATCTCCAGCATGTCGGAACCATCTGCAAAAGGAACACAGATAAAGAACAGTCCACAACATTTTCCAGTTGAATTGAAAGGAATTATGCTTTTACCTTGATAGCAAAGCGACAAGACAAGTTTGCAAACCCTGAAGATAAAAAGGGTTCAGGATAAGACTATGTGGGTCTGATTGATTTTATCACCTCAAAAATACTCAGCAATGAGAGGATGCATAGGAAAAAAATAGAAGTAAACATATACCTCAACTCCACCAATGCAGAAAACGACCACAAGAAGCTCCACAAACCAATAGGACATAAGCTTGTAAAGAACCACCAAGAAGCCCGAAGCTAGAACTACGAAAAATATTGCTGAAATTGTGTTTATCTCTACGACACCACTACCCCCATCATTTGTGCTAGGGATGTCATCTATAGCATCCTACATTTGTGTGGGGGAAAAAGAATGTTAGAAATATGAATGTTTACGTAAGAATATTCACTTGTGATAAAAAAATCAACAAAAGCAACAGCGAAAGAAAACCATGTCAGTCTTTTGTTAAAAAATAGATAAATGTCTCAAGAAGGGGCCCAGCTCACTCAAAAAGCCATCCATTTCTTGGATGGTTATCTTGATACAACCTTTCCATTAATGGGGAAGTAAAATGGTAAAGAAATGCCTAAGTGTTGTTTCCTGGCCTAATTTTAGTAACCCCAATTAGTAGTAAATGACAGACCTTTAGTAGCTTATCATGTTCAATAGCTGCTTCTCGGGCACTCCATGCAGACCAATAGGATGCACTTATAATGGTACCGATAGCCATTAACCACAAAAAGACTTCAGCTACGTCAACAGCTGGTCGTCTTGGGGAGTAAAGCTGCGCTGACACTACATCGAGAACACAGAAGATTAGTGAGTTAACTGCTACATATATTGATTTGGAGTTTCAACTTTACTGACTAATTCTCAAGCGTCTCATAATTGAAAGAAAACGTAGCTAAGAAGACATCACTAAGACGTACCATTTGAACTGTTGGCGAGCATCTTTTGTAAGGACGCACCAGCATCTTGTGGGAGCATTACGGTAGGAATCTGTATATCTAAATCCGTTTCATCCGGTTCACAAACCATTTTGTAAAGTTCTGTCAGACAAACAAATACATAAACCATTAGTTCAACAAAAAAATATTATGTGATAGTAAGCATACCCAAATAATTCATGATAACTGATTGCTATTTTAACATCAAAGCAGTTAGACAATCTCAACACTCAGATAGAAAAAATGTAAGTAACCTTTCTGATTATTTATGATGAGCAGAGCAGAGGCGCCAGCAGCTTCTGCATTATTTGCCTTTGCTGTGAACCTACAATTGCCCCGTTCCACAATAACAACATCTCCAGAAAGCTAACAAAATGATTGAACCCGTTAAGCTTTCGAAGTCACTTTCAGCATCAAAATTAGTTTAGTCATTGATTCTAATGCCCTAGCTCATGAAAAAGGTAGATTAAAACCTTGTTCTTGAGCGGTGTACAACAATCACGAGGATTAGCAAAAACAAGGTGTGTCTGGTTTGCGTTCTTCTCCTTGGACACTATCCGCCTCCCAAATCTAGCCCCAACGCCCACAAACTCCTCCTCCTCAACACCATCAATCCATGTTTGAACTTTCACCTTAAAAAAAGAACCAGGTAACAAATCACACACATAAACTAGAATTAGACCTGAAGAATCAAGCAATCAATAGCTCAACAAGCAAAAGATAGACTCATTTGGGAAAATGTACAATTATACGATTTAAGAATCACAATTTTAATAAATTCTTAAGATCGAAAGGTTTAGCTAGAATTAGACTGAATAAACCCCACAAATTACTTCATTGCAAATAAAGAGGAATCTACGAGAGCTAAACAGTGAACAAAAAAAGTTGAAGCTTTCACTCGATCATTACAAAACAAGTCACGAAATCACAGTATCATATAGTTAGAAACCTCCGATTTCTTTTGTTTAGAGCTACTTCTTGTGAGCTCTGTAAGAACCCAGAAAGAGGGAAACAACCAATACTCATTTGGAATTTCGTTGCAAAATTAGTAAAGAACAAGCTAAATTAAGTGTACGAGCAAGAGATTAGTACCAAAACGAAGTCATTTTCGCAACCAGGTTTCTTCGGAGCTAAATCATCATGATGAACAATATCACCGGCGGAGACAGTAGAAAGAGGAGAGAAGAGTAAAATCGAAAAGGATAGAAGAAGAATCCGGAGAAACTCCAACGAATCCATGGAATGTCCCAAGGATTCTCTCTAGCTAAAATCACGAATTTTATCACAGAGAGATGAAGAAGAGAGAAGAGTGAAACACGGCAGAGGTTAAAATAAATTAAAATTAAAACAAATTGGGAATATTCTTGGAAAATAAAATCGCGAATATTTATATTTTTATTAGATATCATTGTTGGATCTGTGGAAAGTGACGTAAGCACTAAGGAAGTGAAAGTGAAGTAACAGTTAAGCCGTTAGACCGGTTTTTGGCTCTTCTAATTGGGCCGGTTTAGCTAAAATTGGTTCTCTCACACAAATCTTATCGAAATCGATATGATTTTTTTTTTTTTTTCAACATTGGGTCACAATGGCTGGTCATTAGCCAAGTTCTTGCAAGTGCAAGCGGGGGGATATTTTTTTTTTTTGTCAACTAGTCTACTGGCTTTTAAATCCCACTCCTACAATTACAGGTAGGGGGTTCGATCTTTGGTGCCATGAGAATTTATAAAGTGACTGCACCACTGGACCACCTGTCCTCGGCTATTGTATGTTTAAATCAATCATTAATTATTTGATTAAAATTGTTTTATTGGTTTCTAAGTGGATCCAAATTATAAAAAGACGGTTTGATTTTGGGAATTTTAAAAGTTACAACCAGAGAAAATATTTACAGCTTATAATATTTTTTGGCAAACTTTAATAAATTTTGTTCTTGTCACATATGGATCATAATATATCACAAAGCCCATACTTTATCATTTTTCACCGATTGTATTGACAAGATCCGATCCAAAAATTAATGGCAACCGAACTACTGAGTATTGTACCAAACTGAATTGGTTTATCCAAATAAAGCACCTGCTATCTCTAAATAAACACTTACATAAATTCACAATCACTTACATTTTTGGGTTTTTTCATTCACCAAAAGAAAAAACATAAACAAAATTGTAAACATCTTCTTCCACTTTTAGAACCTCCTGCTATAACATTGACAAGGGAACTCGTACCTTCCAAGCAACCACATCACCAGATCTGAATAAAAGTCTGAAAAAGTCTCTTGTGTACTATGTTAGATACCTCCAAGTGTTGAATCTCCTGCCTTGAGCATAGTTTATGTCTCTTATGTAAAATTCATTCGCTTCTTACAAATCAATCCTCGCAAAGAGCATTGAGCTGTGGTGGAAGTAAGTCTGATTTAATGGATGAGCTAAGCTAACTTCTTTTCTAATGATCTCAACACAATGATTTTAGTGACTCTCTGGTAACCTGTAGAAGCAGATTAAATAGAAGTAAAGAACAGATTAGTGATAAGGAACCATCTAATAGATTAGAATTCTGAGCTATTTGTCTGTTGTATTATCATCTCGAAAAAAGGTTCCACTTACCGCCAGGGGAACTCGCTTGTGTCTATTCCAGCTTGGTGAAGCTCATCAACGTATTGTAGTGCTTCCCGGCATTCTTCTCGGTCATCATAGAACTCTTTCTTATCACCTTCAAGCTGAAATGCTTCATGGCCTTTCCCTGCTACAACCTGCAAAACCAGAGGAGTATCAAGCAAAACTATATACCAAACAACACCATTCGGTTATATTACTTTGATTGTTCGTCAAGGATTCAAGTTAGCAACTTTGATGAATCACTGAGGAAACTAGTGTAGAGGGAATGGGTTTATTTGAATACTTACAACCATATCACCTTCTTCACCCATAGCAACAGCACAGCGAACAGCTACACGTCTAATATCGTGAAGGAAGAGTCTATGACCATTTGCCAAAGGCGGATAGTAATCGTGTTCGCCGTGTTTCAGATACTCTTGCATTGTCCATCCAATCCCAGATAACATGTCATCCAAGATGTCCACTGAAACCAAAGTTGGATATTTCCCTAACTGTTAATATACCTCAGCACCCACTCAAGGATAATAGACTCAACCTAATTGTACAGTTACTTACATGGATCTTCATTCCTCGGATTATCAGATGTCAACATTGTCACATCACTCTTTTCAGTAGCAATTTTTGTCATAAGTGGTCTTTTCCCTCTCTCATTTTCACCCTCACAACCAATAACTTCAACAATAAAATCCAGCTAAAATAATCAGATGATCATACATGTGAAGACTATGAGGAGCATTAAAATGGATGAATGAAATTTTATATACCTGTAATGATTCTTCTCGGTTTAAGCTCTCGAATTGAATCTAGCAGCCTTGACAAGCCATTAGGTGTGTTTGCATGATCCACAATAACACCAAAAGCTTGTTCCTCATCAATCAACTCACACCTTCCTGGGACTGCATCGACTTCCTCAACACCTCTAACAATATCTTCAAGAGGAGCTCCAACAGCAATCCCAACAGCCACAGCCGCAAGAATGTTATAAATGTTATGCCGTCCTAATAAACCCGAAGAGATCTCCAGTATACCTTGTGGAGTATTAACCAAAACCTGAGTCTCAAACAAAGAAAGCTCAAACTTTAATGGATAAACATCGGCTTTGGTGTTCTCCATGGCAAATGTCACAACAGGAACATTAGGATTCCCTTGCTGAACAAAAAATGCAGCATTTGGGTCATCTATGTTAACCACTTTCCTGTGTCTCTCCGGATCAGTCATTCTTGCAAATAATTTGGCTTCAGCTTCTCTATACTCTTCCTCAGTTCCACGATAATCTGTATTCTCTTTAGTCAAATTTGTGAAAACTGCAATGTCAAAATCCACTTCATCACATTTCCCTAAAGCAAGTTCTTGAGGAGAAGCTTCCATAACCAGAGCTTCAGTTCCATTATGCAACATCTTAGCCATCAAACTCTGAACCAAAACAGCATCAGGATTCGTAGTAGCGTTAGGTGCATCCAATTTGTTATCACCATGGATATAACAAGACACTGTGCTAAACATTCCTGTTCGCACGCCCATCGCTTCATAGAGGCTTTTGATCAAATGCGTGGTGGTTGTTTTCCCATCTGTACCAGTGACTCCAATCACGGCCATGTTCTTCGACGGATGCCTATAAAATGAAGAAGCTAAAGCTGCTAAAACTGCATTAGTGTCTTCAACAATGACAAGTGCTCTGCAACCTAAAGTATCTTCAATGTCAATCTCTTTGCTAGCTACAACAGCCACTGCTCCTCTT
Source organism: Lepidium sativum (assembly GCA_023374145.1). Lineage (NCBI taxonomy): Eukaryota > Viridiplantae > Streptophyta > Magnoliopsida > Brassicales > Brassicaceae > Lepidium > Lepidium sativum. Next base: position 58,268 of record JAKUCM010004066.1, read on the forward strand.
TTATCTGCTTCACTCAAAAATGTTTCATTTCCCACACAGCAAACAAAGAGATCTCCGGCGCTTACACCCTTCGAATCGTGCTGAATTCCGGTAATTTCGATCTCTAAGTCACCATAAACTGAGATTGGTACCACCTTACTCTCATCTAAAAGCTCAGCTAAGCTCATTTTGAATTTAGGTTCCACAATTCTAACTTTTGATGCACCAAAATCATCCAAATCGAATTCAAACTGATGATCGGATCCAATTTCCTTCTTGTTGATCCTGGGGTTACCTTCCTCATCCACCCAATCTTCTTCGTCAGAACCTTCGGTTAATCCAGTTAATTTATCAATTTCATCCAAATCAACGACTTCTTCTTCATCAAGCTCATCAACAACGTCAGTAACATCACCATCTTCCTCACTTTCCTCTTCCCCAATCTTCTTCGTTTTCCTAGGATTAGGTTTGAGCAAACCTTGCTTAACGAACTCACTACGTTTCATGGAGATAGCTCGATCAATATCAGAGAAAATATCACCTCCAGATTCTACGTCATCTCGTCCCGTATCCGGTGCGTCCTCTACATCAGCGATAGCAGAGAGATACGTATTCCGATTCTTCTCAAAATCTTCTTCCTCTAACTTCCGTGCACGAGCAGCTTGACGCTGAATCTGCTGAAATTTCGAAACTCCATGCATTGAATCCTCCGGAGCTTCAGGTGGATCGTCATCTGCAGGGTTCGGGTATGAATTCCGGCGAGCAGGTCCCGCCGCTAACGTAAAATTCCGGTAACTTCGAGAGAATGATAATGTAATGGGTTTATAGGAGAAGAACGAGCTGGTTTCAGTTAAAGAGAGAAACACTGGGTGAGGAGAAAGAAAAGAGAACGCCATTGAAGAGTCTAACTGAGAAAAGCAAAATGAAAGGTTTTTCAAGGGGATAAGAGTTTGGTCACTAAAACGCTGCGTACAAGGAGACTCCATTTAAAACGCTGCGTTTTAAGTAGTTTTTCCGTGGACTTATGGGCCGTAATAGTAGCCCATTCGATAAGCCCATTAACTTTTGATTCGCTTGCTTTGAAGTGACTGCTATGGAAGTGATGGCTATTAGAAACGGTAAATTTTCTTACCGTTGGCCACTCAATTATATAATAGTTTTCTTATGCAGAGCTTATTTCATCTTCTTCATTACTCATTTGAATATTCTGTATGACTTTAGCTATACAAAGAAGCTACAGAAGGAAAAAGATTTCAGACCAGATGCTTCACAGTACTCTGAGCATGACAAAGAGCTCTCTTACAATCTCACTCCACTAGTACACAAGAGGTAAGTCACAATGGTCTTGTTCTTAATTTGTATCATTCACATTAAGCTTGGTTACATTTCAATGTTAAGATCTGATTTTGTTTCTTGTTTTTTGATGTCACAAGTCTCTGAGCATGACAGAGGTCTCTTAAAATTGCATTCCTCTGTCTCCACAATGAGTGTATAGACGAGTTAAGTAACTATAGTTTTGTTCTTTTAGACATTCATATCAAGCTTAGTTACTTGGTGTTACATTTTCAATGTTTGGGTCTGATTTTGTTTCTCATTTATTGAAAGGTATCTGAAGAGTTTTCTGCTGCTTCTTTAGCTGTCTGTATCTTCCATCTTTCGTGATGTGTTTTAAGATGAGATTTAAATTCAACTTTCATCTTCTTAATCATGAACACATCAGATTATGTAATGAAAGAGACTGAGATTATCATTTTGTTGTTGATTGGACTGTAGTGATGACAGTACAACAACTGCAGACTTTACTACTATGGGAAGTGTTTCCTTCGTTTGGGCCTGTGGAGCTCATTTCGGCCCATCAAGTGTTTTCGATCGATCCACTACTAATTCAGAGGTCCATTTCATTTTTCTTTTCTCCTTTTTTGGCTTTTCCACTTATATTTTCTCAAAATAAAAACTAATTTTTATATACAAAAAACCGTTTTTATTTAACTAAAATTTTGTTTTTTTTTTATTTTCAATAACACAAGTGTTGAATAACATTTTGTGAAAATAAACCAAGTTTGACATCTTGTCTTTAGAATATTCTTTAGTTCTTAACAGGTGTTAAGTTTAATATGTTTTTACATTATGTGAAATTTCAATACTTTATGATTTTTTTATATATTAAAAAAATTTGGATTTAAAACAAAATATTTTCATTTTTTAAAACCACAAATGCTAAGTTTCAATATTGTGGAAACATTTCAACAAAAAAATTAATGTGGAAACAACCAAACTTAATAAGTTCTGTAATGTAAATTAAACTGTTTTTCTTTTTTCTTATGTAATTTGAAGGTATAATTTTTTTTTTTGTAATGTAAAAATGTCATGTAGTTTGAAACAGATTTTTTCGTTGTAATATATATATATATATATATTCTTTTCATATAATTATTTATTTTGAAACTGTTTATTTTTCATATACTGTAATGCATTTTTTTGGTTATAAATGTAATGTAATTTTAATATTCTAAAAACAAGCACTGTTAAATTTTAACATGAAGTATTTATCATCTTCTCGTTAAAAGTAAGTATGTTTTCATAAAAATTAAATTCAACAACATCTTAGATTTTGTAGCATATATTCTTAGTACGTAGGTGCATAGAACCTTTAAAACACTTCACCTTAAATGTTTTCTATTTAAGATTGATGAGTTTGATAGCTTTTATCTAAAGT
>JAKUCM010004067.1:0-21616 GCA_023374145.1 Lepidium sativum
TTATGAGATTCGATGGATACTTTTAACCATTATATCGGAATTGTGTCAGAAGTAGTAGATATCTTAAAGCGTGTTGTGTCATTCTGTTTTGTATTTTATGAATAGTATCAAGTTATTGATACCATAACAATGTGAAGGCGAATTAACTCTACTAGCTAAGAATCCAAAACGAAGACATGACACGTCTCTGTAGAGTGTAGTGACTAATAGACAATACAATTACGCGTTTTGCTCCATGTGACCACATCTATACATATATGATCTTTGTATATGCACTCATGCATGTGTGGACATATTTCTAATATTGTCAATAAGGTTACTGATGATGGTATTAACTAACAACCTCGATGTTGAAAAAGAAAATCTAACTACTCTAATCATTCGGTTTTCAAGGGTAATATTATTCCAAATATTGACCTTAATCATTGTGTTCCTATTCTAAATATATGGTCTCTCAAAATTTCTACTATATTGTTTGCATAGTGATGTGATTCTCGAACTCTAAAATCTCAAACCATTTGAATTTATATATTAATTAACATATAAGTATATAACCAAGAAAACAAAATGTGTTTACCGACAAATGTCACACAATTTTTAATATTTCTGTAAAGAAGAAAGAATATAAAAAGACATATATATATGTCACATAAAATGAACACATTGACTCAGTATTAGTTGTATGAATGGTCAATTAACATATATAATATGTGGTCCAAAACTATTTTATACAGTTTACCGACATCATGTGCTTCACACGTGACTGTCATTACAAGCAAAAGAATATTATGTTATTTTATATAACTAAAGAATATTATGTTCATCGTTAGCTCGTTATATGTCGGTAGGAAGTCGAACTTAAAACTTTGTTTTATAGTGTTAATGGTAGAAAAAAAAAACCTAATTATTACCATGGTCTAAGCAATCGAGGTATAGTTAGTTACAAATTTATACAATTAACTTTAACATATTTATATCTAAACCGGAAAATTTTAGAGCATAAGCTCAAGTTTTCAGGGGATAGTTAGTCCAACCTAATTTTTTATTAACACTCGATTGATAACTCCATAATTTTATATATTAAGATTATTATTATATAATAATGAAATTAGGACTGATGCAATTAGGGTAATTTTTAATGATTACACAATTTGGCTTTACTTTTTCCAGACACTTTATTATCATAAGCAACCGAAAGGAAAAAAATAGTACCTACCTTCTTCAGTCCTTCCAGTTTCATAATTGCGTCAGTTAGAGAGGCCTCTTCATCGGATTTTATCAGATCTTTATTCTAACATTTTGAAATTAAAAATATAAATATTATTTTAATCCTTTAAAAATTAAGTGATATTCTTATATTCTGAGACTTGATAGGAAACAAATTCGATAACAAAACCAAGTTGAAAATGATGTATACATTTGAGCTAAATGATATTCTTGATATGTTAATTGCTTAATTACAAAAGAATACTTTAACAAAGTTAAGTGATTAGTATTGTAAACAGAAAGTCTCTAACAGTAGTTTTGGTCCGACACCAAATTTGGGAATGCAGTCATAGTTTTATTAGGTGATTATGTCAAGTGCTTTATTCTCTCCATTACACAATATTAATAATAATTTTCTAGTATTTCACTCGTTTTAATTTGGTTCTAATTCGAACGTGCTTAACTATGGACTTTTCTTAGACGAATAAATTTATTTGAATTTCTATTATTTTCTGGATATCATATCACGTTATTAGCCATTGATTTTCATGCTCTAGAATTTTGCTTCTTGAACTTAAATTAGTGCATTTTATATTTATGTTTCCTTAGAATTTTTATTTACATGCCTCGTCTTTTTTTTTTTTGATAATACCACATGCATGCCTCGTCTTTTGGGGATGCAGCACACTAGATTTTGTAAATACAATCATTGCATGCTAAACAAAATTACCAAACTCTTTTGAATCATTTTAATTTTAACCTATATTGAACATTTTAATATAAAGTCAATAAAATCTACAAATAAATTTAAAAATTTAAAAGATTCTTTACAAAAAAAAACTAAAAGCTGATAAAATTTCTGACAGAAAGTATGTTCGTCAAAAATTTCCGATAGGAAAAATTTCTATCGTGAATCCATAAAACCCTCTTGGACGGAAGGGGGTTCATATGAAATCTTTCAGAAAATTTAAAAAATTTCAACGACTCATTCATATTATCTGACTGAAAATAACCTTGATTTATGTGTACAAATTGCTGATTTCTTTCTTTTCACTCATTTTTTTTTTTTTTCCGAATTTCAAATGTATGTTTTCTGATGTTTTCATTTATTTGTTAGTTCAAAGTTAGAATAGTTTTTTTTGTTTTGTTAATTTTTAAGGATAAGGTTAGAATAGTTAGGTTAACTAGATAAATTAGATAAGTTAGGTTATATATTTATTAGATTAAATATGGTAAGACTATTCTTTTAACTGTAGAATAATTGTAAGTTATCCCTATTTTGTCAAAGTTGATAGTTATCTCGTTGAAGTCTCTGGTCAGTAGTTAGGATTGATCTCTAAAATGCGCTAGGTTTGTTAGGTTCCGTCACACTTGGCTTCTCTTGTTTTGCTCATATGTTCTTCACAAACAAAGTTGGTGTATAAGCTTACTTCCCTTAGTATTATTATAGTGTCAAGGAAATTGATGTTTCGTTTATCAAATTTTTTTTTCTTATAGAATTTTAGTCTCAACATCTGATTTACATACTAAAGCCAACCTTCCATTGTCATGAAACGATATAGCTATAATTAATTCTGAATTTACTTAAGGTTCTCAGAACATAGTTTTTTATGGATTCTTTTTTTTTCATAAAGAACATATGAATAACAAATTCTAAAATTATGTACTAACTAATCAGTTATTCAATTTAGAGATTATGATATAAATGATAAAGAAATGATCACAATCTTTCCAAAATACCCTAATCTTAAGAAAAGAACTGGTCACTTTTCAGATAATTGTAACATAAAAATAAGTTCATAAGAATTTGTATGAAACATTTGACAATTTTTTTTCTAGCTATTCTACCCATATTTCCAAAAACAAAAACATGTGGAACCAATCTACGGTAAGGTGAATACGACACGCCAACAAAATTTAAAAACACAGTTTTTCTATATAACTTTTTACAACTTTAATTTACCAAAAGAAAAAACCTTTTACAACTTTATTAGATTTTGTTTTTTGTCTAATTAGAACTCATATATATCACGACAAAGTACAAACTCTTCTTCTTCCTCTCTTAATAATTATCAACCAAAAACACAAATCAATATTCAAATCCCAATAATACAAATAACAAATTTTTGTTTCAAAAAGATAATATTACTTTTTTAAATAGTCAAATTGTGATGCACGTATGGGATGGCCACGAGCACACGGTTTTGCGTAATTTGTCAAACATGTTAGATACATATTTATAAAATAATTTCTAAAGTTTGCATTATTTGTTGAAAATAAACTAAAGTTTTCATCGTTTTTCATTTAGTCTTCAAAATAAATTACAATGCAAATTTAATAAGAGTGTGAAGGGGACAGTGCCAAACTTGAATAAAAATGGCGCAGACTTTTTCAAATTTTGCATGGTTTTCTTTTCTCACTGCAACCAAACCTCATGGTTTATTCCTATTTTGACTTTTAAAATCTTCACAAAGGATAAGAATGAATATTTTAGAAATAGATTCAGTTTTTGCACAGGAAACATCATAACACAATCCACTTTGAGTCGACAAAAAAACTATTTATGTACGACAAATTTAGTCACTCTGTAAATATATTTTTCTTGGTTAAAATAAAAAGAAAGATAAATGTCAAAAGTAAATAGTACTCGAATATACCATGTCAAGTGTAAGCCTTGTTCAAAAACCTGGTTCAAGTGGGCGACTACTCGCCTGAAAAATCTTTCACGGTGAAGAATCATGGCGGTTTCATAAACTCGATCATAAAAGTTGGATCTTCGACAAAATCGTATTTTTAACTTACAAATCTGTCATTTTTGCTTGTATGTGTACTATTTAGACCAGACTTTGACCAAAAAATAGATAAATAATAAAAAAAGCTTTAAAACACATAATGGTGGTGGTTGTCGACAATTGGGGTTACATTAAATGAAGAAGATGATGTAAAAAAAACTATTTTATCCTTCTTTTCACGAAAGAGAAAACATAAGTTCTTTTTGTATTTATGGGCTTCGAACAAACGATGCCTTGACAACAATAAAGATAAACAACCGCTAGCGCACATATATATTTGTTAGTTATCTATACAATATAACATATATAATAAAATTTGATAAATGCTCTAAAATAAATTTCCGATTAATTCTCGTGTAATATTCGATTAATCGATTAATTTCTAGGCACTACTTCATCACAAGTGTACACTTAGCAAAATTTAAAATATTGAATGTAAATATTAAAAAAAAAGTAAATGATCTCGACCAAAATAGTAAATGATGATATGAATATGTTTGGAAGAGTTCATCTCTTGTAACTATGTAGACTATTGGTTTTATGTTGATATCAATGTTATATCATTATTGAATTTTTCTCTTTATTCATTCTTTGTTGGATAAGAACTTCTAAAACATGGTTCATATATATATATATATATATATTTGTTAAATTCTTACCAAACTATTTGTAATATATTAATTTTTTAAGATATATTTAAATTTTAGATATATATATATATATATTTATATATATTAGAGCGATGTAATATTGAAATAGTATGCAGACCAAGATACACAAAATATAATAAAAAACGGATTTAACACATCAACTTCGTTTTAATGTAAAAAAAAATTCAAAAGACTTACATTCGTTGGTTATAATTCTCACCAACATAAAATGAATGAACACTCAAACAAAGTTTACAAGAGTTTTCTCTTTAAACCTTAACCTAAATCTCTCCTAATTTTAGGTGGCCTCTACACACCCTAGGAATTTTAAATAGGTCGAATCCCTTTACCTAGAGTCTCCAAAATCCCTTACAAATAGGAACTCTCAAGTTAAGTCATATTTTCATTTCTGTTTGACAGCGATCGGTTGTTTATGTTCAAAGCTCCATGTCGTTGTACACCTTAACCTAGAATTTCCAAATCCCTCAGAAACAAAAATTCTCAAGTTAAGACAAGTTTCCATTTCTTCTTCACAATGATCTATCGATTATGTTAACAGCTCCCTGTCTTGATTTCCTCCTTGGTCAACAAGACTTCGTCCAACTCATCTTTGACTCATTCTTCTTTCCTTCTTAGTTCTTGACTTGGTATCCACGCATCTTTATTCTCCTCTTTTTAGCTCAATTTAATAATCAAACACCTTATTGTGCATGTTCGAAACAAATAAACAATGCACAAGGTACATGCTGATAGAACGTCATGCATCACAAAACAAAATGCATTCATGGTTCAAAAACCAGACACTGCAAAATACATCTGAATGCAGTCATAAAATGAAACAAAATAGCTAAGCTAAGCTTCTAAGCTCTCCCATGATTACGCATCAGACTCTATCTCCGAGTCTTCTCCCCCTGTTTGATATCACAACTAACTAAAAAATCATACATGCATAAAAAGACAAAAAAAAAATCAACTCTAACCCATGAGGCTGAGAACCCCTAAGAACTCTTTTCCCTCCAAAATGTTTGAGATACCACAACATGTTTGTGATAAGAAAAGCCAAACGAACAAAGATATATAGCACACACTCTGTAGCCCACTCAAAGGATCAAATGACTCAGAAATTCAGAATACTGTGAGTAATCCAAGCCAATATCAAAACATGTGAACAAATTTACCAAATTAAAAATAACTCAATCTCATCATTTAATTACATACATGTAAAACGCTCACAACAAGTTGTGTAACAAGGAGACAGAAGACAAGACTTACTTGAAAGATCATTACACAGACAATGTCACAAGTGTACAACATATATAATCATGATGTGCTTAGTTCAAGAAACAAGACATGGTTCTTTGCAATGTTTATGGTACCCTTATTATTACAATGTATGAGAGAGGATCCAGAGAGAGAGTACCATAGTCATCATTCGTCTGCTTCACTTGGCAGCCTACACAGTAACTAACGGTTGAGGGTACTCCATTCTGATCATACATTCTACTGATGATATTACAACTAGTGTTAACAGTTCATTTCATGCAGTGTTTCCCTACTCTGTTTCTGAGTGACATGGGCTTGGCCATCTGCATTAGAGTTTTGTTCGTCTCCTTTATGGTTGAATGAATGCACGTGTTTTCTGGTGTCCACACATAACAATCATTACTTTTCTATTTCGCTCTTAATTCATCAACGAAATAGACATTCCTCAAACTAGGTTGTGAAGGCCCATATGTGTCTCATTTTCTTTTGAGTTCTCCTTTTGCTCATCCCCCAAAAGAAACTCGTTTTTCTGAGACTTCTTCAAAACATTCAACATGTTTTCTTCTTTTCGTGTGATATGTTTTGAACATCCTCTGTCAAAGTACCAACGTTTTGTTGATGAGTTATTATGATCCTTATTTGTTGTGTATGAACCCTGGTAGTATAACTCAAGCTTCTTGACACAAATCATGTTCTGATTTTGATGGTCCTCGCAGTACTGTTGTTGATTCATGATCTTTCAAATACGACTCTAAAACTTGTAGCATTATAACCTGATATGACCATACTTACCATGGTACCGACATTATGGTAAATGTTTCTGGTAGCTTTGATATAAGCTCATGTTGTACTGACCATGCCTCGACCAACAATTCAGAATTCATCGAAACTTGACAATCCCAGATCATCCTCTTCCTCTGAGTCTTGGTAAATATCAGCTTCTTGATCATATTGACTAACAGATGTATATCATGTCTCCTTACTACCAGCCACATGGTATACTTCTTTTGATAACTCAACCAGACTGACATCTGCAACATACACATCCATATCATTGTTCCCATTTTCGTCTTTTGTGTCACTCTCGCTCCAACTTACTAACGTCGTCTTGCCATTCTATTTTAAAATCTCTACACAATCAGATTTCATATTACCATATCCTTGACACTCGAAGCACTTTAATGTCATATTTCTTTTGGTAGTTGGACAATCAGTTTTGAAATGACCATATCCTTAACACTCAAAACACTGTTTGCCAGACCTTCATTGTTCTTTCTTAAGAATTTGTTTGGCCGACAATTGATTGTCTCTTCTATGTCCTCTTTCAAACTTCGTGAAGTAATTCTTCACTATTAATCAAACTTCGTCATCTAGATCAAATGTTTGTGATTTGACCTTTTCCTCTGCCAATAGATAAATTCCTTTCCAATGATCTGGTTCAATGCCTTTATTTAGCGAAATTTCATGGTCCTGCATCATACCAACTACATTATCAAAACTCATATAGTCAGAATTTTGTGTTACCTCGAGAGCAGAGTGATATCCTTGGAATTCTGCGGGGAGACAACAAAGAAACTTCTTCACTAGTTTCTTATCCTTGTAGATATTTCCTTGGACCAATGCTTCATGAGACAGGGAGTCGAGTTTACTACTAAAGGCATGTACGGACTCATGTTCTTCCATGGTGAAAGACTCAAACTGTGTAGTAACCTTCAAACGAGACATGCAGAATGTCACATGGCTCTTTTGCTATTTAACATCCCTATACCCATTTAAACTTATTCAGCGGCAGAGTGTTGAAGATTTCTAATAGCGCCTTGGAATTGTATTTGGACTCTGTATTCTCTTCGGCTACTCTTCCTTGGTTTTAGAATATCTTCTTCTCCATTCTTCACAGTTGGTGGTGTATATCCATCTTCGACAGTTCTCCAAGCCTCTTCAACAATTACTTTGATGATTTGTCTCATCTGCACTTTTTAATGACCATAGTTGTTTCGATTCAGTGTCAACGGTTCTCTGACTGCCATGAGAAAGTGTTTGTTTCCATACTTTCCGTAGAATCTCACCTGATTTTGTTCAATGGTCTGGTCTGAGACCAATTCAAATAATATAGAGACGAAAACACACAAAGTACAATCGGAAAATACTGATTCAACACATTAACTTTGTTGTTTAAAGTAAACTTTTCTTTAAAAGTCTTACACTTGCTGGTTAGAATTCTCACCGACACAAAACGAATGAACACTCAAACAAAGCTTACAAGAGTTTCCTTCTCTTTAAGCCTTAACCTAAATCTTCCTTAATTTCACCATAAGTGTTAGAGCAGCTCCATTGGAGTCTCTAAAAGGGGTTCTTAGTAATTAATTAGAATTAAATAAATGAGAAATGAAAATAATGTAGTAGAACCGTCTCTTAATATAGAGATTAAAGAGACCGTAAGAGCCGCTGACGTATTGAGACATGATTGGATGATAGTTTTCACAGAAAAAAAAACAAAGCCATCGTTTAAGGGTTTCTAAAAAAGAATTTATCTCGGCTTTTGGAGGCGGTTTCTTCGAGGATCTTCAATTTGAGTGATATGGAACCGCCGGCGAGTCCTCCGAGGATCTTCATCTCGGCAATTTCTGGGCCTCCGTCAAGCTCGGGCCATCCCAACATTTCGTCATCAAGCCACATCCATTCCATGATCTAGTCGAGTTCAAGTCTCTTGACCATCTCGTAAGTATTGCTTCTTTCGTCTTTGATTTATAATTGCTCTATGCTCTTTGTTGGTGCAGGCTTATCTATCATGGAACGAGATGCACTATGTATGCATGATGGAGGGCCATTTGTCTTTGCTCAAGTACGTTATCTTCAGAAGTATGATTCAGATCTTGCTCATTTCTAAGGGAATCAACTTGAATCTAATCACTTCATAGTACTACATTGTTTTGCTGTTTGATTTTCCTCTTCTTCCCTTGGATCTTTGTTGAACTCCCAATTCTCAGAGAATCATCAAGTTTCCATTTCGATTTCATGATTTTTGGCACCAATTCCTTATATGCATTCACTTTGAACCTTGCTGTGTTCCTCCTTGTTGGAAAACCTCGGCTTTAACCATTAAGTTAGTGACTCTATTGCTGAAATTCATGTGATTGTTTACATATAGGAAGCAACTGTGTTATACACAAAACACATTGCAAGTGATATTTGTCCATGGATCATCTCCTTACTATTTGAGAGTTGCAATGTTCAAGGCTTTGAAAAGAACGTGTTGGTGGTTGCTATTAGGGATTCATCGGTTTTTGCTTTTGACAGTGACACAAGAAATATGATTGGAACCAACATGATTAAGCCTAAAAAATCATTCAAGGCTCTGTTCATGCAGATCTTAAATAGGTCCAAACTCTCCTTTTGTAACTCAATCATGTACAAAAGTCAAGATTTTGATAATTCTTCTCATCTAAATTTGTTTATGGAAAACAAGATTCTTCAAGAAATGGAACTGATATGAGCAGAGGGAGCACAATGGAGGAGATATCGACAAGACAGCCTTCATTTTTTATTTGTTTAGAGAAAACTGTATATGTCTACTCATTGGATCATGTTATCCATGGAGTGAAGAAGGTCCTCCATAAGAAAAAGTTCAATTCTTCACCCATTTGCTCAGCTTCTACCTTCTATGGAACTTCTGGTGTTGGTCCTACACTTGTCTTCTCTGATGGAACGGTTGAGATAGGTGAAAACACGTCTGCCTTCTCTTTTTCTTCTTCATATTAGCAAAAACTCTCTGCAAATGCTTTTGACTTGCCTCATGTCTTTTCCAGATCTTCTTCTGCTAAACCAAACTTACATTAAAGGCTTTGCATATTCTTCACTGAAATCAAACTCGTTACCAGAGACTATTATATCCCCTTCATGGGATGGAGATCTAGTCATGGTAACTCTTAGAGCACACACTCTGGATAGTCTGCACTAAGCTGGGTTATTGTGATGATATCATATTTAGGTAAGACTGAATGCGTGTTTGATTAGATCTAGTGCATATAAGATGAACTGAAAATTCTGAAATTGTGGACTTGTGTTCTAGGCTTGTAGAGTCCATGAGCCGGGTTTACAAGAAAGATAACGCTGTTTGTCACGAGGGAATCATCACATCAGGTGTTGTTGCATCATCTCCAAAGGAAAAGAAGGTGAAACATTGACTGTATCGCTTTCTTTTACATACAAATACAAGTACTGAGTTTTAACTCTCATCTTCTCTTGTTTGTTGCAGAGTATGTTTGATTCTGTTTAATTATGTTTACACTTTCATTTGTTTACATAATAAATCTTGAACTCCAATTGTATCTTTACTATTGAATTATGTTACATGTTTGTAGATGTGATAAATGTTTGATTTGTGTTAAAATGAACAAACACTTGTATAACTAATCAATTTTTTTCTTTCTTAAGAACCCTAGTGGGGTTCTACCATTGGAACCCCCAAAATATTAAAACAAAAATAAGAGTTCTTAAATCATTATTTTTATTTAAAAAATGTTAAGAACACCTAATGGAGTTATAATGGTTGAAGATGGTCTTAGACGGTCTCTACACATCCTATGATCTTTTTGTAAGTCAAATCCCTTAACCTAGATTCTCAAATCCCTTAGAAATGGAAACCTATAGTCTCTCAAATTTCCAAATCTGCTTGACAGGGATGTGTTGTTTCTGTTCATAGTTCCTTTTCATCATATACCGTAATCTAGAATTTCCAAATCCTTCAGCGATTTGTCGATTCGATTAACAACTTCCTGTATTGATCTCTTCTTTGGTCAATAAGACTTCGTCAAACTTATCTTTAATTCTTCTTTCTTTCTTAGTACTTGACTTGCAATTCATGCATCTATATAACTATAAGTTACGGATCTACATAACAATAATGCATGATAAAAATGAATTTAAGAAAAAGTTAATATATTTTGTCAATCATGAGTTCAATGAAGAAAAAAACTGAATTCTCTTTCTATTTTCGACTGTTTGATAACAACAAGCTAAGATTGGTATTATCCTTGATGACATTTTCCTTACCAGTAAGGGTAATTCAATCACTTCACATGGGTCCTTTCTTTCAATCAAGAATTGTCTATTCATTTGATGTTTATATTCGTCTATTTAATTTTATTTTCTAGAAACTATAATCAAGTCTGAGGTACAAATGTACACATTTTTCTCTTGGACAAAGCGAGACAGAGCTCTTACCAACTGCACCAACGCGGTTTGATTTATTTTGGAACAATCATAATTAATTATGTCATTCTTTTTATAATAATAATATTTATCGTAAGTTGAAAATAACTGTTGATTGATTCTCCGCACCATAATGATTTGAATGACAGTTTAACTTTTATTTTGTCTTTCTATCTAGAATCCTATTAACTTTTGATTTCATTATCTTGACTATACATAGAACACATTTGGTCTCAACATACAAAACTGATTTTAATGCTTAACTAGTTAATACAAATTGAATTAGTTGAACTTGTCTTTATTTTTCTGTTAACATCACATTTTATGTAATTATGCTTATTGTTTTTTCTTTAGCTAGAATATATTAACATATTTTTATCTCAGTTTTTTTCAATTTGTCAACTTTAAAGTGCACGCTTCTTATTATTAATATTTTTTTTGCTCAAGGATTCTTGCTATATTATGGTAGTTGATGGGTAACTACAGAATTTAAAAACATATCTACATTGATTATTCTCATCAGCACTAATAATATATGTCCGGTCTAATTGCCATGAAACTTACGTGCTATTAGTTATAAAAGGCATTTGCTAAATACCTTAAAAAAAATTATGTCAATAAGTAACCATTAAAAACGCAAATGACATCTAATCTAGTGGCAGGTGGTAAGTCCACTTAAAACAGCGCATTTGCATAATCCGGGATCGAGTCCCTATGCCTATATTACGTAGGAATTTGGCTATTGAACATGTCAGTTGTGACCCAATATAATTTGCCGTTGAAAAAAAAGAAGTAACCATTAAATTAACATTGCCCGATCTATAATTTCAATTCTTTAATTGGAGCAAAATAGAATATGAACATATTACTTCATATCTATACAAATGAAAAATAAATCAACTGAGCCACATATGTTCTTGGCACTAAATATGTATCAATGGGGTGTTATAATTATAAAGTACAAGTTTTCTCAAAAATACAAATTAAGAATAAAAAAAGGTCAATTAATTAAATCCAATGAAACCCATCCGTACGAAATTGATCATGGATTGATATGTCAATTTAGTTAGGTAACCCTAAGTGTTGATGATTAACCATTTCACTCTTTTACCATTTTCTATTATACTAGTTAATTAAAATAAAATAAAATATAATTAAACTTCTATAAATTAATAATATTAAGATTACATTTAAATAATATTTTTTACTAATGTATATAGATTATTAATTTATCGATATATTAATTGAATCAAAAATTTAATTTAAAATTTTAACGCCACAAAATCCTATTCGCTCCATCCCCACCCCGACCCAAACTATTATGAGTCTGATACGTAACATTGTTTGATGTTTAGACATTAATATTTATTGATAACTATGTATGAGTTGATTTAGAAATATTACAGTAAAGAAAAATTTATGCAATAACATATAACATATAACTAAATATATATATATATATATATTTATATATTATTGTTTACTTTTAAAATAAAATTTTACATATTCATAAATGAATATGTTTTAAATATAAGAAAATAATTTGTTTTGAACTATAATGTAAATCATATGTATCATTCTTCATAATTATAATTATGCTTAAAATACAAAAATAAATAATTATTTGTATTTACAAACAAATTTTTTTAAATGACTATAAATAACTTCAAACCGCCATTGTTTCCAAACAGTTGTTTCAATCATTTATTTTAAATAAAATACTAATTAGTAACATAATAAATATATTATTTTCAAAAAATATTTTGAGTATAACCAAATAAACCTTATATGTTTTCTCACTATTGAAATCAATTTTTAGACTCTAAAAGACATAAATTTGGTTACTAGAAATACCAATTTGAACAAAATATAATTAAGTGATCATTTGGATATATGATCATTATGCAATTTCGTACATCTCTTTCCAATTATTAGACCTTATAGAAAACATTGTTTCAAAATGATAGATGTTTCCTACCAATACGTTGTTTGATTAAATATAATTCATCTTTTGTTTTTCAAAATAATAAATAAGATTAATGTGTCTTTATTTTTAAAAGTATTTTTGAAGTTTATTTTGCGACAGATTGTACAAAAATGGTAAAAATAGTTAGAAAATTATCTGATTGGCTAGTTTTACATCGTGATAACTTCAACTTCAGATTCTTTTTAACTTCTTATGTTATTTCTAACTCCTCAAAATTTGAATAACAAACGTATTTTATAGTCCATAATATTAGAAAACTTTTTAGATATCTAACTTTTATATATTATATGTAAACATTTTAACTTCAAATGTTATTATAAAATAAGTTGAATTGACAGAAAAGAAAAATTAAAAAGTTAGTTCAAATTTATCTGTCTAGGAGGGATTATGATTTTATGGCTCCAAAAAGCTAAATCATTTGCTTGAGTGTAGGAAGGGTCTATACATAGAGAGCCATCCCTAACCATATATAGAATCAATCAAATAAAAATCGTTATTAGGTCTGTCTTAATTATACAATTCAAAATTCCAAAAAGTGTACAAGGTATTTGAATTTTTACACCACATTAATAGTTTCGTTTATCTATATTACTAAAAGTGATTTTTTAAGAAAATAATTTTAAACTATTTTACTTTAAAGCATTTATGAAAAAGTAAACTATAAATAAATCAAAATTTTAAATACGTTTACTTTTAAACTCATTTAGATAGATAAATGAAATTAACTCAGCTATGCTGACAACATAAATTATGGAGACTGCATATGGTTTTAGTTTAGTGACAGGTAGAAAGTCTAGTAAAAGCATGCGTATTTACAAAACTTAGGATTGAGTTTTGCTGCTTATATTATGTAGGAACTTGACTATTGGACTCGCAAGTTGTGGTCCAATATTGACAAAAAAAATGGAGACTTATTGACTTTCCAGATCGATGGAATTCATATATGTAAAGAATATTAGGCTAGTGTTGGTTGATGTTTTGCATCATTTTTATTCATATAGGACTCATTTGATCTTGTTTTAGTCGATATTTTGTATATTTCATGCACTAGAGTTTTAAGATCATACATTTTCATATTTTCTTTATGTTTGAGTCTTTTTAGGTGGGTTTGAGCCAAATTTTGGAAGTGTGGAAGCTAAGAACCATACTTTTGAAGTAATAAAGCACCAAAGAGAAGAGAAGAACCTTGAAGGAAGAATTTTGACCACCAGGTCTTAAAAAGGGGTCGAGAAAATGGACCAGAACAGTTTCAACATGAAATTTTGACCACCATGTCGTGAAAAGAGGTCGAGATAATTGGACATAAGCAAAATTTTGACCCCATAGTCGTAAAATAAAGTCGAGATATTCGACAGACGAGTTTTTTTTATTTGGTCTAACCCGGTTTGTTTCGAGTCGACCCGGTTCCGTTTAAAAATATTAAAACTCAAATGTTAGGGTTCTTAGAACATTTTTCTTCTAATTTTCAGCAGACACTTGAGAGAGAAAAGAAAAAGAGTTGGAGAGCTTTTCCCGGATGATGATCTTTGGCCTCCATGATGAAGGCTTAGTTTTTACCACCATCTCCCATTTATTAAGATTTCTTGTTCTCTTCTCTTATCTTCTACCATTATGTTTATACTTTTGTTTATGATTATTTTCTTGTTTTGTTTCATGTCTTTGGTGTTTGAGTAGTGAAGTGATGTGTTAATGGTTATGTAGATCTTAAGGTTGATGGTTGAATCTTGTGTTTAAGTTGATAGATCTATGGATTTCTTCACTTAGAGTGGTCTTAATGCTAGATTCAACTTGATCAACTAGGTTTAGAAGATAGGAAATTTATCGCCCACGAGGTGTCTTAGTGAGGTAGTTTGTAATGTTTGTTAGTCTTTTTACTAACAACGATAGTTAGTTTGATTGATTGACTAGGAAATGGTTCATTGTCATGAGAGTGGGATGTTCAAGTGTTGTGACTCATTCATAAAATGATTCTTAATGAGTTTTTAAGCATCATTGATTTGATTACTATTCTCCTTTGATCAGTTGTCTTGTTTCAAACAACATATTGCTAGTTTGTGTTTTGTCCTTGTTTAGTTTGCTTGTTATTTGTTTTAAGTTGGTTTCTTAGTTTGAGTTTAGTTTGCTTATAGTTTGTGTTGGTAGGTTTAGTGTATCAAATTACCTTACAAATTTTTATATCTTAAGTCCAAATTCTTGCAATCCTAATGTGTTGATTCTAGATTCTCTGTGGTTTTGATCATCAATTACTACATTGACGTGTTTGCACTTATTGAATTAATTGTGTATCAATTTGGTACCATTGCCATGGATTCAATGCAATTATCCATTAAGATTTGAATTACATTTAAGACTACATTTTTTTGTTTCATTTTGATTGGTTACTAATTTTCTTTAAGGTGTTTGTTCTTCTTGAAGGTATAATCACAAGGGAGA
This sequence comes from Lepidium sativum, assembly GCA_023374145.1. Taxonomy (NCBI): domain Eukaryota; kingdom Viridiplantae; phylum Streptophyta; class Magnoliopsida; order Brassicales; family Brassicaceae; genus Lepidium; species Lepidium sativum. Next base: position 15,543 of record JAKUCM010004067.1, read on the forward strand.
ATCTATGACTTTGGAGTTGGTCTCCATGATGAAAGCTTATTTAAAAGCTCAAGAGAGAGATATGGCTTGTTGTCCCACTACCTATCATGGTTTTGAAAGCAAATCTATTTGTCAAGAAGGATTTCCATAAGAAAACGTTTCTCAATGATACCAATATGTATATGGTGAAAGACGCCAATCTTCAGACATAGAGTATGAACACAAAGAAGCCTATTCTTCCCCAAACTCTGATAAAGAAAAAATTCTCAACATTATGAAATTGTCTTTAGAAGCAGAAGAGATGCAAACAACATTTTAAGCTTGATTGATACCCATGGGTTTGCTTGTGAATAGAACTTGAAAGATATGACCACTCTCAAGAAGAGAACGGATGAGAGTATGTTAACAAAGCATGTGACATGTAATCAGTCACGAAAATTCCTTGGGCAAACTTTCTTTAGGAAAACCAAAGGTAAAGGAAGCCTTGGGTAATCCAAAGACTATAAATATGCATCATTCTCGTATCTTTGCTGGATTACAAAAAGATGGAGAAAACTCTAAGAGCTAAGAAAATCAAAGATTGATAACCTTCAGTCCGATAAGAAAACTGTATGATTGTTAATGGGGTAATAGCAAGTTAATCTGTGTTCCAGCAAAGAAGGTACAAAAGTTGTCATTTATCAATTCAATAAGGTGAGTGTGGACCGTGAATCTAACTTGGGTAATTCGAAAATAAATTCGTTAAGTCTATACAAGGGTAAGATTGGTTGTGTTTATTGCTTGTCTTGTTCATATCATACCATTGGTTTGTCGATGAGTAGCATGGTCTGATTAGAAATCATGTTTGACGGTTGGATACAAGTGGGGCATGAATGAATCATAAGAAGACTACCGGTAGTCCCATGTGCTTATTCGGACTAAATAATTTCTTGTCTTGCACCATTATAACTTGATTTAATTAAAAGTTGAATGTGATTCCTTATTAGACTCGTTGAGACGGAATGATCCGCTCACTGAGCATGAATTGTGCTTATGCATTTTTTTGGAATATAGGTGAGAACACTTCCCATGATAAGAGCACAAAAATCTAAGCTATGTGTGGGACTAAGGAAAATTGGAGGAAGAGATGGTGTAAAGTGGGTCGTTGGTCTAGTTTCAATGTGATATATAAGTTGTGTAGCATATATTGTTGTACTAGCACCTGTTTATTAAGGAAATGAAATCGTTTATGCATAAAATATAGCCTATATACTTAAGTAAACACATGAAAATGGCTAAGTACGTATATTGAGGAACCACTAAGTAAGTATATCGAGGAACCATATATAATAAGTAAATGATCCATATATGAACGGTATGAACTTCACTATGAACTATGTGGTGATTTAGTTGATGCTTGGCCGTAGTCACTTAGAGTTGACTTTTTGGGGAGTCACAATTGGTATCACACCATAAACAATTCTAGGATAATCACTTTTATTCATAGCGGGTTATAGTGGGTTAAAAACCATCATTACATCGCCAAGGTCTCACAGTAAGAAAAATGAGTAGTGTAAAGGAAATATTGGGTCTAACGTATCTTGTTCTTTGTATATGACTAAGAACAATTAGGATACAGAAAGGAATGTCAAGAATGAACGGGTGCAGAACCACGAAGACTTGGTGAATATGAAAATGGCCGAGAAAGTAACATATGCGACTATAGAGGGGGGAGTTCCTGCGAGTGGAAGTATTGCTGCTCCAGTTTGATTAGAGAAAATATTGGGGATATTGACTAAAATCTTGGTTAGACTACCAGCTTTGTCCCATGCTGGAAATAATCAATCTTCGGTGAACATGGCGCCAATGGTAAATGTTATCAGAGAAGCCCAAGTTGCTAGTAATCCATCGTACTAGAAGGTAATGGAGCATATGCCGAGATTGAGTACCAAGTTTTTCTCTAGTTGTATTAAGCTCATTGAAGTGGATGAAGGGACATCAATTTCCACCGCTTGGAAGGAGATGCACAAACTTGGTGGCATAACATATATGGTCGAATGAAAAATCCAAACAGTAGTTGGCAAACTTTTCAAAATGAGTTTTGGGTGAATACTTTCGGCCAAAAGCATTGAACATGCTAGGGGACCTATATGAAGTTAAACCAAGAATCCATGAATGCAAGTTCATCGCTTTATGTGTAAACTGCATATTGAACTTCACAAGATTTGCCTAGTTCATAATTATTCCTTAGTTGTCGAGCTTGTGGAGAAGACAACTCAGTTGGAAAGTAGCTTGAGGAGGAAACCAATATGTATCATGAAATGAAAAATGATTGAGACTAGAATGCAAGTTCAGTTGCATGCAACGGTGATCACACTGCTAATGCAATGGGTGGAAACAATCACGATGGAGTGTGTAGGTCTACATCCAAAGAATTTTTTTGATGCATAAGATTAAGCACAATTCTCGCGAATGCCCAGTAACAAACACAAGGGGGAAAAGCGATGCATCTGATACAAGGAAGTGTTTATGTTGTTGTTGATGTCAGGCACTTTAAGACAAGTTGTCCGAAGATGATGCAGTCATTAGGGAAACATGAAAATTATGGGATGATGCCAATGCCGAAGATGCAAGAATGACGCCAAGGGTGTATACAATGGCTATATAACCATCAAACCCAAATATTTCTCAACCAATCAAGGATGAGTTTTATCACTCACATAAGTACATTTCTCATAGAATGACATTTTGCGTGTATTTGAATCTTAATATTCTAGGTGGATACGTAGGAACCATGATTATAGGAGGAGTGACTACCCATGCTACCCTTTCTACACCCATTATATGGAATGGTTGTTGCGGTCTTTGCCTTGAACATATGGTTATCTTACCTTAAGAGTTTGAAGTCAATTTTCACTCTACCAAAACTAAATATGAGGTAAAGGAGATGGATGAAATTGGTTACCGATTATTAATTGGTTGCAGTATACCCAACATGGTTGCGGATGCTCTAAGTCGGAAGAGAATTGGCACAAAGTCTGAAAGAGCCATGGAAGAGTTATTAAGTATGGTCGAAATTTTAAGTCTTGGGGCCTTGCCAGTTGATGAGGAGTCGATGGGCTTAGGAGCTATGGATCAAGCTGAGTTATAGAGTCATGAACTCAAGAAAAAGATAAAATCTAACCATGGTCGCAAAGAACAATAAGACTGAGTACCAGACTTCAAGTAATGGAACCATCCAAGTCAATGGCTGAGTGTGCGTTCAAATGATCGAGGATTGAGGGAAAAAACTTTTAAGAAAACACATCACTCTAAGTTTTAAATCCATTCGGGAGCCACTAAGATGTACAATGACCTGAAACAGTACAACCATTGGATTGGAATGAAAATAGATGTGGCTAAGTGGGTTTCAGAATACTCCATGTGCCAGTTGGTTAAGGCGGAATATTCTGAGTGGTCTATTGAAAAACCTACCAATTCCAAAGTGGAAGTGAGACATGATCACGATGGAATTTATCACGGGCTTACCCACTTGTGACAATAAGGATGCAATTTGGGTAGCCGTGAATCGATTGACAAAGTCTGCACATTTAATTGTAGTGAATATAAAAGATAAGGCCAAGAAGCTGGCATATATGAACATGGAGGAAATCGTCGAGCTGCATGGAGCACCAGTAAGTGTAGTGTCTGACTAGGATGCAAAGTTTGTCTCAGCATCTTGGAAAGAATTCGAAAAGAAGTTTTGTGACCAAAGTCTATATAAATGAGCCCCATCGTCTGCAAACAGACGACCATTAACACTCGAAGACTTACTATAAGCGAGTATGTCGAACTGGCGAGGTAAGTGGAAGGAATAATTATCCTTAGCCAAATTTGCATACAGAAATAGCTTACATACGAGTATTGGAATGTCCCCATATGAAGCATTATACAAACATCCATGTGTAACCCCTTTATGCTTGGTTCAAGTAGGGGAACATAGTATCTATGGTTGTGACTTTTTCGAGGAAACAACAGAAAAAATCAATAACTTGAAGCAAAAAAATTATGTAGTCCATGATAGACAGAATAGTTATGCGAACAAGCAAAAGAAGGAACTTGAGTATGCAGTAGGCAAATTGCTATACATTAAGACAATCATATATATGCATAAGGAATGTTTGGCTTGATAAGTTAAGTGTGAGATACATGGGGCCACACAAGATTCTGAAAAGTATGAAGCTGGTTGCCTAAGAAAACTAAAGAAATTTTTATCAATTGAAAAGATACAAGTTCAAATCTTAGACGGAAAAATCATGGCATATTGCAAGAAAAAATTAGAATGATCCAAGTAGAATGAGATTGTCTCAAAAACAACATAACATATTTCTCAATATATAAATTTTATAATATGAATATTATAAGTTTTTTTGTCAACAATTGGATTGATATGACTCGATCTGTAGTCAAAACTCACACTCTAATTCTCCTTTTAATCTTCCATTTATAATGAAGAATGGTTGAATCTTTCATACCTAACTATTAATTGAATCATCTAAACTAAGAACAATTCGATAATTTCCCAAATTTAGATTTGAAAGATTTTATATCAAATATAGAAAAAAATCATAATAACAAATATAATTTACTCAGCAAGTAATCACTAACACAAATTAGTATTCCAAAGTTTGAATATTTACTACTAATATTATACATTTTTACATTTTTATCTTTAAAATTGCAAAAAATAAATATGAAATAGCATTAAAATGTGAAAAAGATAAAAAGTAAAAATTCTCACCCAATTATTTAATGGATTATCCAACAAATTTTTGAATACTATGCTTAGGAATTTGCAATTAGTTAATTTAATTAAAAAATTAAATGAAAAATGCATATGAGTCCATAAAATTTGGAACATAAATCAGTTATTTTAATCTTTGATAGATAATTTCATATTATTTAAATTTTTATTGTTATTTTGTATTTTATAAATATTTGATATAATATCATATGAAAATTGCTTAAATTTTAATTTACAAAATAATTTTTAAGATTTTTTTTCAAATCTTGTTTTTGATAAATAAAAAAAAAAACAGAATTTGAATATTCTGCCATTTGTATTCCAAGTTTGTTTTTCTAATCAATTTATCTGTGAAGCGAGACTCCAAATTCATGTTCGTCTTTTTTTTAATTATGATAGATAATACTAATATGCATCTCCTCTTACTATCATTGGAAAGTATATTCATCCTACGTAGATAGTTTTGGAAGCTTCCAGATCCATCAAGCAAATTTATTCACACATTAACAACCACACAAGTGATTAGGGAGATCATGCAGACTAAGTTTCTTGGGCGTGAAGTACATGTGAAATCATGAAACGTAGCTCGTAAGTCACAACCAACAATATATACTTAACATGTATAGTTTATCCGTTCACGTAGTAAGTCTATGTAATGAATATGCATCCAATTATGTAATCAAATTTAAATATTTGTCACTCAAATTATTAAAATACCTCTTATTCAAGGCGGTCCATGAAAACATTGTAGTATAGATTACTATATAGATTGCCAACAAGAAGGACCTTATTTAACAATATTCAAAAGGAAGGCTACATGAGCATTACATTGTTCACATAGTACGTTCATTCATTATATATACATAGACAAGCTATTAATACCAAATCTAATAGGTTTGTCAGAATATAACCACCACATCTCATACTTCTTGTATGTAACTAGTTGCCATGAGAGCAAATAATGGACAAACATAACAGAGAATGTGTGATTGCCTATCCATAGGACTTTATGAAACTGAGATTCCATCAATAATTCCAAATCTACATCATCCGATGCAGACTTTACCTTCTCAATACAACAAAAAATGAAGTAGATGTTAACTCTCATCTTCCAACTAGGTTCAAAACCATAATCAAACATACGCTTAGTTGTCTACATATATAAGAACAATTACTATATTATAAAGCATATGCATAATAGTACATGATCATATAAAGGAAAAAATATACATAAATATTATTATGACTCGTTAATATAAAACGTGATATACCTTAACAAAACACTAAGACTCATAACAATAAACAAAACAACAAAAACCAGCATAATTGGTTC
>JAKUCM010004068.1:0-29202 GCA_023374145.1 Lepidium sativum
GAGAGAGAGAGAATGTTTTTTTTTTTTTGAGTAGCTTATATAGAAAAACCAGAATGACATACAAAACCGGTGGGTTACATACATATGCCCAAAAACCAAAGTCCAAACAAGAGAATTTTTTTTTGAAAATAAGACGAGAGCAGATAAAACATAACTAATACCATATGAGAAGAGATTAAAAATACTACCTCAAACTCGAAGAACTGAAAGCACCGACAAGCATCACAAACTCGAACGGGTGAGAGACCTCCAGTGACGAATAAATGTACCTCAATGATGAAGAATAAGGAACTAAATCGGCAAGAACGAATCTCATTTCTCCCCGAAGGACGAAGCCAATGCTGAACCATTTTTTAACGCCACAATAGAACCCTTGACAATCAAAAACCTCGAACAAGTCTTAGGAGTACGAACAAGGAGTGAACCTATCTTATTCACAAGAATATTTGAGCCCAGACGAGCACAAAACCCGATCGAAACCAGAGACGAAAAAACCTGAGCTGAACCAAGGCAACAAATTCAAAATACTAACCTTAATTTAACTAGAATCCAAACCAAAATTAAGCTACATAAACTAAACCACACAAACTAAACCAAAGCTCCAAGACCTAGGCAAACAAGGAAGAAAATGGCACGGAACCTGAGAACAAAGATTCAACCGTGAAAGCCACTTGCCGGTGATACTACACCGACATACCACAATAGAGAAGAGAAATCCACCAGAAAGTTCAGACAAAGGTCTCAGATCCACGATAAAACAAGACTCAGACCAACACCGTCTTCTCACTTTGAACCCGACTCAATGGTTGGAGAAGGAAGAGGAGGTGAACGGTGTCGGAGCTGATGAATCCTCCAACCACCATTCACCATAGCAGCATGAACGGTGATGAGTTTTGAAGTAGGTTAGTATTTATATGATTAATTTATTAATAATGAATACAAAAATTAAACTATTTGGTACATAACTGTAGGAAATGAAATCATGGGTCATCCTAGTAAAGATTTGAATTAGGGCCACCTAACAAGACCGACCCATAAAAGAAACTAAACGAAGCACTTATTAGCGTTATACAAAGCCTTTCCGATACACTATTGAGAAAGCAAATACAAAAAACGAAGAGCACTTCATCTTTAAAAAGCTAGAGCGGCAAGAAGTGTAGAAGTTTAGAAACGTCCCACATCGGTAACGAGAAACAACGTAGGCTTCAGAAATATAGTATAAAAAGGAGACTCCTGGGTACGAGCAAATCACTTACCTGGACGAGTGGCTAGTGAGCCCTATTGCACATTACGGAAGGGTGCTTAGCTTAAGATTTTCCCAAGTGGAAGAGCCTACATCATTATTTATGGGGGTTTGCCTCTACCAACTTCAGTCCTTAATCTTTCTCTTGCTTCTAGATCTCTTCTAAAGAAGTTCTCATTGGATGGAGCATTCATTAAATATTTTATTTGGGATGAGAAATTTTTTTTTTTCTGAGAGTTTACAACTTCCACCAATCAAATAAGAGCAGAACTTACTAACCTGAGGTTAAACCGAAACTAAACAAGAAAAACGAATAATTTGAAAGCAAATATGATGAATGATACATTTATGTTGTTCATGACATGACCTAGAGACATTTGAGTGTGAGCGCATAAGCTAATGTGTTCATAAATTACATCTCATAGTCTCTCCCCCTCGAAAGTTTTCTCCTTTATTTTTCTCCCCACAAACAATAGTCCTATAGATTTTCTTACTGAGACAGAACATGGAGTTTGCTCGTTGTTGAGAAATTACCGAAGTAATCTTCTTCATTATAAGTTGTCATCAAGAATTGTAGACCTCAAAAGCTGTAGTATAAACTCGCTTTGTTTCACCTTCTGCCTGTGATCCTTAGCTGAAAGTGAAGGTTTTATCGCATTCATATCATCCACAAAATCTTCATTAATAACTTGATCTTAGAGTTATATTTTAGCTCATAAGGTCCCAAGTTCTCCAAATTGAATTAAACAATGATTTATCACAAGATTACAAAATATCATTGAAGAAAACAGATGAGCAAATAACCCAATGTGAAGTTGGAAACACTTGAAGTAACCAAAAATCATTTATAGGTTCACTCTGAAATTTAGAGATTAATTAGCTTTCTGAAATACCACAAATGTGTCAAATTTGAACTAGTAAGGGTGGTTATAAAAGGTTAGGCAAAACAAAAGATTGAGAAGGAAACAATCTACCTTTTAGGTAAACTCTGAGTTATTGTTATCTTAACAGAACTGGTTTCAGCAGATATACATGACTATGAAGTAAAAAACCCATCAGTAATAGGTGAAATGAAAGACGATAACAATGGGTCAGCCGCCACATTAGATAATGAGGAAGAAAACATTATACATGAAGACCCCTCAAAATAGGCTCTGAAAGTTTCCATCAGGAAACTGTTAAGATTGAACTAGGTAAACTCTTATTTCAATCAATGTAATCGAAAAGTTCGTTTACAAGATACAAAATCGAGAGAGCCCCCAAAATATAGTACAATCCAAGTATCTATATAAATCTTTCTTCTAACTGACTCAACGACTTTCCAACAAACTTCAATCACCATCATTGGCTCTGTAAATTGTGACTCGAAGAACCAACTGCTCACTCTTTAACGATGACTTGAAACCTTCTGACTTATTACGAGTCTTTAATTCCTTCAAAGAAAAGATTAATTCGAACCCTCTATTTCAATCAGCGGTATTCTCCTTTCCTTTACCTTCTAAACCTTCCACTTTTAATAGAGTCTTCGAGTTCTTCATCATTTTCCTGACATAACTTCTCCAAGGCATATCAGTACTCCCGCCATGCATAGAAAGCTTGCCCACAAGCTTGAACTCATGAAACTGCCGACGAAATGTCCCTTACTAGCATTCATCTACTGTTATGTTTTGGCAAGTCTTGCCATTTTACTAAAGCTTTTAACATACCCGCTTCGTTATAACGTGTTGCCAATATCTCTTGTGGCATTTGAACAAATTCATCTAAATCATTTAAAGATCTAGGTAGAGGTGTAAACTTTTGATGATGTCCTAATACCGGTTTTAGGAGAGATACATGAGAGACCGAATGAATATTGGATGAAAGAGGAAGTTGCAAACAGTATGCAACTTGATCAATCTTCTGTAAGACCTCAATAGGTCCATAGAATTTGGCTGAAAGTTTCTTGCATAAACACTGAGACACAGACTGTTGCCTCTAAGGCCGAAGTTTTAGAAAAACCATATCGTCTATCTGAAATGACAACTCTCTTCTATGTTTATCAGCTGACTGCTTCATGAGTGACTGAGCTCTCAACAAATGATTTTTGATCTGATCCAACATAACATTGTGTCCAAATCAAATAGCATCACATAGCAATGACTGAGGATCCCTGCCATACAACACACATAATGGAGTTGTATGTAATGACGTATGATACGAAGTATTATACCATAATTCTGCCCAATTTAGAAACGTGGCCCACTTTCAAGGATGTTCTGACTCAAAACAGCGAAGAAATGTTTCCAAAGTGCGATTCACAACCTCGGTTTGTTCATCGACTTTGGATGGTAAGCTGTTGTAAAGTTCAACTTAGTTTACTCTAATCGATGACAATCTTTCCAAAACGAGCTGGGGAATAAAGAGTCCCTATCCGGTACCACATATTCCGGAATCCCATGAAGGTGAATAATCTCCTTTGTAAACTTGAAAGCAATTTATGGGGCTGTGAATGGATGCTTAAGTGGAATGAAGTGAGAAAATTTACTCAATCTATCAACCACAACCATAATGATATTCACACCCTGTGATAATGGCAACTCCTCCACAAAATCCATTTAAATATGAAACCATACCTGGTTTGGAAGAAGCAAATGTTGTAATAATCCTGCAAAACACAAGGTGATGTGTTTATGCGCCTAACAAATCAAACACTCAGCCACATACCTTTGAACATCTCGCTTCATTCCCTGCCACTAAAACTACACTTGAACTCGCTTATAAGTTTTAAGAACGTCTCCATGTCCACCTATCAATCCATCATGGAATTCTTTGAGAAGAACTGGAATGAAAACATAACATTTTGGTATATATAGCCTGTTTTTGAAAAATACTTTCCTCGCTTTCACCGAGAAAGCTTTATTCTTAAGTTCTCATTTCAAAACATTTGAAATCATTGCTTGAATGTCTCCACCCACCTCAATCTCTTTGTAAATTTCTTGCAAGTCCAATGATTGTGGCATTGTGAGAGCTAAAAGGATAGAAATAAATTATGCATTATGAGTAATCATTATTAATTAAGAATAATAAGATGGGAAAAGAATATGAAAATAGAAAAATCAACGATCGCTGGAATAGTCAACGATCAGATGGCATGGACCGCGGGAAGACTATCGGGTCGAGAGGCGTGTCCTGCGGGAAGGTTTTCGTGTATTGCGGTACATGGTCAACGATTTCTGAGAAGTCAACGGAAGATTGAGTATCGCGGGTAGAGGATCGGACGTGCCACGGGTCGAGAATCAGCATACTGAAGGTCGAAGGAGTTGTGTACTGTGGGTCGAGGTTCAACATACTGAAGATCGAGGGAGTTGTGTAACGCGGGACGTGTCCAACATGTACCGCGGTCGAGGAACTCATGTACCGCGGACGGATCCAACACATACCACAGTCGAGGAATTCATGTATCATATGACGTATCCAACATGTACCGCGGTTGAAGGAAATGTGTTCTGATAGCCAAGATATGTGTACTGCAGTCCGAATAAGAGATCAGTTGGAGACTTTTTGTCCGTTGGAGACTTTTGGCGTTTTGTGATCCCGGGACTACATCTCGGATCGGGTGACCTGACACATACCAGGACCACTTCTCCGAGGGACCACCTTGACCGCCTTATCCGTGGAACCACTCCTATTGCGGGACCATAAAAGTCATCTAGTTAGGGCTTTTCCTCTTTCATATATATATATATTGTATTCCCATTTGTAAAATGACAAGAAAAATACATGAGATTTATTCATATTAATTTTTCTCTTAATCTCTTAAATAATTCTTGAAACTCGAATCTATAACTATGAAACTTCAAGATTTATTCTCAAATTATATCATGGTATCAGAGCAATAAAGATCTTACTCATCTAATTCTTTCATCTCAAATCTCGTCTCAATATTTTCTCGAAGAAAATACAATCTTTTTCTCTCTCTCTCTCTCTCGTTAAGACGTCATGGAAGCTTACAAAGGAGTTTGTATTCTGGCGATACTTAAAGGGGCAAATTATATGTTGTGGTCAAGAACCGCAAGAATGACCTTGTGTCGCTGTGGGTTGTGGAGCCATGTTGAGCCTTCACAAGACAAAAGCTCATGTGTAGCCGACAAGGGTAAAGAAAAAGAAAAAACTTATGATGTGGGTGTTTCGGATGATACTAATTGGTTTCAAGAAGAACAAACCGTGATGGCTATCATAACAACTTCTCTTGATCCTCGTCTTCTTGAATCATATTTATTTTGTGAAACGACCAAGGAACTATGGAATACCCTCAAGAAAGTATATGCAAATGTCTCCAATCTCACTCGGATCTTTGAAATCAAAAGATCTGTCAACTCTCTTAGGCAAGAAGATATGGAGTTTGAAGGCTACTTTGGAAAGTTAAGAGTCCTTTGGGCAGAACATGAAATTCTAAGACCAAACACCATATATCCTCTTGTCCAAAATACAAGACGTGAGCAATATAAGGTGTTTGGGATACTTGGAGGATTGAATCTGGGTTACAATGATCCTGTCAAGTCTATCTTAAGGGAAAGGAATCTTCCAAGTGTGGACGAAGTATGTGTTCAAGTTCAAAAGGAACAAGGAAATATTGGTCTAGTAAATGAGAAAAATGAGCTCATTACCGCACATAAGATGACCTTTAAGAATGATGACAAGCGAAATGATGTATGTGAACATTGCAAAAAAAGGGCCACACCAAAGAAAAATGTTGGATTCTCAATCCTCATCTCAAACCAAACAAGTGGAGAGAACAAAAGGCAAATGTGGTTCAAGAAGAGGATGGAAAAGTTGAAAGTTCTAAATCAGAAGGAGCAAAGGCCATGAATGCTAAGTTTCATGGATATATGGTGAGGAGATCCGATCTTGATGAAATTCTCAAGGCCATTACCAATATAAAGGACTCCGGTATCTCCCCTTTTTCTCTAACTCCTTCAAATTTTGTAGTCATTGATTCTGGTGCTTCACACCACATGATAAGCAATCCTAGGTTGATAGACAATGTTATACCAACCATAGGAAATGTCATTATTGCTAGTGGAAAGAAAGTACCAATCAAAAGAATAAGAAACTTGAATTTATTTGATAAAAACACCAGAGCCTTCTATATGCCGAATTTCACATCAAATCTCTTTTAGGTTAAAAAAGACACTTCCAAATTAAATTGTTATGCTATATTTGGTCATAACCATGTGCAATTTCAGGATATTGAGAGTGGAAACATGCTTGGAGAAGGAAAAGCTAAAGATGGATTATATTTTTTAGAAGAATCCTACCAAGTTTATCTCATTATATTTCCGTTAACAATTTAAATTCAAATGTTGGATCTTGTTTCAATTCGGTTTGGTATGCTAAATTAGGTCATCTAGAGCCTTAAGTTGAATTTTACCTAAAATTTATTTTGATAATAGTACTTGTGAGACTTGTACATTAGGCAAACATTGAAAATCTATTTTTCCTAAATCTAGTACCGTTTATGAGAATTATTTTGACTTAATTCACTCGGATGTGTGGACATCACCTTGCTCATCAAGGGATAACCTTAAATATTTTGTGAGTTTCATTGATGAAAAATCAAAATACACTTGAGTAACCTTAATGGCTTCTAAAGACTGTGTGTTTGATGCCTTCATCAATTTTCAAAACTATGTCTCTAACCAATTTAATTCAAAAATAAAGGTACTAAAATCGGATAATGGAGGTGAATACATAGACACCAAGTTCAAAGATCACTTCAACAAACATGGAATCATCCACCAAAAAAGTTGTCCCTATAATCTATAACAAACTGGTGTTGCGCAAAGGAAAAATAAGCATCTTATGGAAATAGCAAGAGCCATGATGTACCATATGAAAGTGCCAAAAAGATATTGGGGATATGCGGTATTGGTGGCGTGTTATCTTATCAACCGAATCCCAACAAAAATTCTGCAAGACTCGGCACCATATGAGGTACTTAATGGCTCAAAACCTTTTATGGATCACCTAAGAGTCTTCGGTTGTGTGTACTTTGTGTTAATTCCAGGAGAACAACACACCAAACTAGATGCCAAGAGCACAAAGTGTGTATTTCTCGGATATTCAACAACACAAAAAGGATACAAATGTTTTGATTCAATTAACAAAAGGATATATGTTTCTCGGGATGTCAAGTTCTTAGATGATACAAGCTACTTTAACAAAACAAAATGGGATGATCTTAAAGACCTTGCCAATTCAACACAAGGAATGATGAATGAAAGCCTCCGAATCCTCCTTCAAAATATTGGAGCAAGTAAACAATCCTCTCCGAACGTATCACATCCAAGAGACAACGATAAGAGTCCAAATGAAATACATGAGGCTCCAAGTTGTTCATCATCACCTCCAACAAGTCAAGAACCAATAGTAGTTGAAGAGAGTGCTTCAACCCAAGTAGATGAAAAGAAATATATCGAACCATATAGAACTCATGATCCGGTTAACATACCTCAATCCAAAAATGAAGCACAACCTTTAAGAAAGAGTAACCGACTAAGGAAAGATCCAGTTAACATCACACAATCCGAGAATGAGGTGCAACCTTTAAGGAAAAGTACTCGACTAAGGAAAGATTCTTCCAATAGGATCAACCCAAGAGCATACTACAACAATAATGAAATTGCTTATCCAACTCAAGTGATTTGTTCTCTTGACCTTGTCCTTTATAATCATCAAGTGTTTCTTGGAAAAATTGACCTTGAACAGATCGCTAAGAGATATGAGGAGGCAAAAGACCAAAAGGAATAGAGAGATGTAATTAAAGATGAATGCAATGCAATCATACATGGGATGAATCAGACTTACGATTCGGCAAGAAGGCTGCCACTTCTGAATGGATATTTACCATCAAATATAAAAGTGATGGGAGCATTGAAATGTACAAATGTCGACTAGTTGCAAGAGGCTTCACTCAAACATATGGTCAAGATTACAGTGATACATTTTCACCCGTTATCAAGCTTCATACAATACGAGTTGTACTTTCCTTGGCTACAAACTTGGAATGGGATTTATGGCAAATCTATGTCAAAAATTTCTTTCTTCAAGGAGAACTATAAGATGAGGTATACATACATCCTCCTCCTGGTCTTGAAGGAAGCATACGCCCCAGGAAATTTTAGCGTATTTGGAAAGCAGTCTATGATCTTAAACAATCTCCTCGGGCATGGTACCATAAATTGAGCTTCACTCTTCGATCGAGGCTTCCATAAGTCGAAAGCGGATCATAATACTTTTTTCACATCAAAAGGCCCGAATAGAATGATTGTAGTCCTCATTTATGTTGATGACTTTATCATTACCGGCAATGAAAAGGAAGGTATCTCCTCAACCAAGCTTACCTTAAAATCATCTTTGATATTAAGGATCTTGAGGAATTAAAGTACTTTCTTGGCATAGAAGTGTGCTATTCTTCGGAAGACCTCTTTCTTTCCCAACAAAAGTACATTCTTGATCTTGTTAATGAGATAGGGAATTTAGGATCCAAGAATGCCAAGACACCTCTTGAAGATGGCTACAAGTTCAGTCGAAGGGGGGAGCAAGATGATAAACTCTATGTGGATGCGCCTTAATATAAAAGATTTACGGGAAAACTCATTTACTTGACAATCACGCGACCATACATTTGCTATGCGGTGAATCAAGAGAGTCAACACATGCAAAATCCCATGGTATATCATTGGAATATGGTAGAAAGAATCTTACGCTACTTAAAAGGAAGTCAAAGACGTAGAATTTTGATGGGAAAGAATAATAATACCGAGATTTTTGGCTATTGTGATGTGGATTAGGCAGTTATAAGAATGATCGGAAATCTTACAACGGGCTATTGTACATTCAATAGAGGGAATTTAGTAACTTTTAAGACTAAAAAACAAAAAGTGGTGTCATGCTTAAGTGTGGAAGCCGAATACCGGGCTATGAGGAAAGTTACAAGTGAGCTCACATGGTTGAAGGCTCTACTTAAAGATCTTGGCATTGAATCATGAAATCATATCACTATGCATTGTGACAACCAAGTTGCAATACACATTGCATCTAACTCTGTGTTCCATGAAAGAACGAAACACATTGAGATAGATTGTCACAAGGTTCATGAGAAAATTGAAAAAGGTGTAATACTTCCGTGCTACACCAAGAGTGAAGACCAACTGGCTGATATATTTAGCAAGGCTGCGAGTCTTAGAGATTGTGATCACATCTACAATAAACTTGGGCTCGTGGATCTTACTCGGCCTTGATCAAAGGTCCTCTTTCTCGAGAAACACACACTCTTTTTCCTTTGGTTGTGTTTTGTCCAATGTGGTTTTCTCTCCAAGGTTTTTAATGAGGTGTGCTTCTCGGGTCTTCCAAGCTTGGCAACCATGTGCATTTATGGTTAAGATTTAGGGGGAGTATTGATCAAGAATAATAAGATGGGAAAAGAATATGAAAATACAAAAGTCAATGGTCGCTGGATTAGTCAACAATCAGATGGCATGGACCACAAGAAGACTATCGGGTCGAGAGGCGTGTCCAGCAGGAAGGTTTTTGTGTACCGCGGTACGTGGTCAACGGTCACTGAAAAGTCAATAGAATATCGAGTACCGCGGGTCGAGGATCGGACGTGCCACGGATCGAGGATCAACTTACCAAAGGTCGAGGGAGTTGTGTACCGCGAGGATCGAGGTTCAACGTACTGAAGATTGAGGGAGTTGTGTACCGCGTGACGTGTCCAACAAATTTTTGATCACAACTACAACAAATTTGGGCTCGTAGATCTTACTCGGCCTTGATCAAAGGTCCTCTTTCTTGAGAAACACACACTCTTTTTCCTTTGGTTGAGTTTTGTCCTATGTGGTATTCTCCCCAAGGTTTTTAATGAGGTGTGCTTCTCAGGTCTTCCAAGCTTAGCAACCATGTGCATTTATGGTTAAGATTTAGGGGGAGTATTGATCAAGAATAATAAGATGGGAAAAGAATATGAAAATATGAAATTCAACGGTCGCTGGAAAAGTCAACGATTGGATGACATGTGCCACAAGAAGACTATCGGGTTGAGAGGCGTGTCCCGCAGGAAGGTTTTTGTGTACTGTGGTACGTGGTCAACGGTCGCTGAAAAGTCAATGGAATATCGAGTACCGCGGGTCGATGATCGGACGTGCCATGGTCGAGTATCAACTTACCAAAGGTCGAGGGAGTTGTGTACCGCGGGTCGAGGTTCAACGTACTGAAGATCGAGGGAGTTGTGTCTCGCGTGACGTGTCCAACACGTATCGCGGTCGAAGAACTCATGTACCACAGACGGATCAAACACGTACCACGGTCGAGGAATTCATGTACCACGGGACGTATCCAATATGTACCGCGGTCGAAGAAAATGTGTTTCGATAGCCGAGATACGTGTACCGCAGTCTGAATAAGAGACCATTGGAGACTTTTGGCGTTTTGTGATCCCGATACCACTTTTCCCCGGGACCACATCTCGGATCAGGCGACCTGACACATACCGAGACCACTTATCTGAGGGACCACCTTGACCGCCTTATCCGTGGGACCATTCCGATTGCGGGACCACAACGGTCATCTAGCTAGGGCTTTTCCTCTTTCATATATATATATATTGTATTCCCATTTGTAAAATGACAAGAATAATACATTAGATTTATTTATTTTAATTCTTCTCTTAATCTCTTAAACGATTCTTGAATCTCGAATTCATAACTATGAAACTTCAAGATTTATTCTCAAATTCTATTAATCATGCTCCGAGATATCGAAATCATAGCCAAGGAGTTTCGTCAACCACTGTTGATAATCCACATAAATCTCCCTCTGTTCCAACAAAAATCTGAGACTTCTCTGATCTGTTCTAGCCAAAAAATTTCGCCCAAAAGGTGATGTTTCCACTTGACCACAACCATCACAATTGCCATTAATTATCTTTCATATATTGACTTGCGTTGCTCCCTTGGTGTCAAGGCATAGCTGAAATACGCGATTGGGCTGTGTTGTTTCATCAACATTGCTCCCAATCCTACTCCTAAAGCATCGAATTCTAAAATAAAGAGTTTTGTAAAGTCTGGAAGACTCAATACAGGCACTGACTGCATCAAAAGGCGGTAAAGGGTATTTGAATAAAGCAGTCAAGGGTTTTTGATTCACTCCATAATGATGGATAAAAGGCGGTAATAACCTATTAATCCCAGGAAACCACGAAGGACTTTCACATTCACTTGAGCAGGCCACCTCACCATGGCCTCTGTCTTGCTGGGATCTATAGCCACCCCCTCTGCAGATATAACATGTCCAAGATACTCAATTGTAGGTTGAGCAAACTGATACTTATTCTCATTGGCAAACAATTGATGCTCCTTCAAAATCCTTAAAACTACTTCAATGTTCAACAAATGAATGGACCATGAAGGGCTATATACCAGAATATCATCAAAAATACCAAGACGAATCGCCTTAAATATGGCCTAAACAAGTCATTCATGAGTCTCTGGAACGTAGCTTGTGCATTTGTAAGGCCAAATGGCATCACAAGAAATTCATATTGGCCATCCATCGTCTTGAAAGCCGTTTTCTCGACATCCACATCTCGCATTCTTATCTGATGGTAACCTGATCGCAAATCAAATTTCAAGAATACACAAGCTCGTTTTAACTCATCTAAGAGTTAATCGCTTATTGGGATCGGAAATTTGTCAGGGATCATGACATTATTTAATGCTTTGTAATCCACACAAAAATGAGATCCTCCTCCTTTCTTCTTAACTAGAAAAACAAGACTTGAATACGAGCTGGTATTGCGGCGTATGATGCCAACACTCAACATCTGCCTTACCAATTGTTTCAACTCCTCTTTATGAGCATGAGGGTATCTATAAGGTCTAACATTGATTTCATCATCCCCTACTATGAGATTAATAGCGTGCCCACAACCACGTAAAGGAAGCAAAGATCGTGGCTCCCAAAATACCACTGAAAACTTTGTCAACAACTGTTAAAGTTGCAGCGGAAGCATACTCTTAGGACAATGACCCTTCTATGAATGACCTTCCTCAAGTCTATATGGTAGTAGCAAATTTATTGCTTTCTTTCTGCTGTTGGACCCCACTAATGATTCCATTTGCAGAGTAGGATCACCACGATTTGTCTCTAACCTGCCCTCGTACCAAAATGACAGCTCATGTGTTGTTCAATCAACCTCACATTTGCCTAAGGTTCTTAACCATTATATTCCCAAAATCATGTTTGCACTACCGAGTTCTAAAGCCATAAAATCTGCCTTAAAACTCAAAGCAGCTAATGCAAATTGAACTCACTTACAAACTCCTAATCCTTTTACCATAATTTCATTCCCTAGCAATACATCATGCTGAGACCTAGGAGATGGTTTAAGTTTAGTGTGTTTTAGTACCTCCGAAGATATGAAGTTATGTGTTGCTCCACTATCCAACATGATCATTGATGTTCCTCATATTTTGTCGGTTTTGAGCTAATTATTACGGTTATATCTGGGGAATTCATCTGTGTTTTATTGAGATTTCAGGTAAAAAACGTTCACAGTTGGAATCATGCTTGAAAGTGGACTTTGGAGAAGTTTGAAGCATTTTCTGGTATTCTCCACGAGAGGAATGATCGATCGATCAACACAAGGTTCGATCGCTTAGTGCTTTAACAAGCAATGTGTGCACGATTTAAAGAACGACTTGGCTTCTGAGAGATCGACTCAATATCCAAAGATCGATCGATCAACACAAGGATCGATCGATCGATGCCCTTCGAAGAAACCTAATTTCACGATTTTTCAGCTCTTGTTTTAAAACCTATGAATACTCTTTTCCTATTTTATTTTTAGGGGGCGTCTTTGAGCTTTTGAAGAACGATTTTTCAGAAGTGTGAGAGTTTGTAAGCTTGGAAGAAGATCTCTTCGCACTTAAGAAGAATTTATGAATCCTATTTCTATTTATTAATGCAATTTCAGTTTCAGTTCATCATGATTTGCTTGGTTCATTGTTCTATGTCTGAGTAGATCTTAGATCGGATTTAGGGATTCTAGGGTTTTAGAATTCACTCTTAGGGAACAAGTACGATTGATGAATATATGATTCTCTATCTAATACTTGAGTTTAATGCATAGATTAGCTTCATCACCTAGTCGATGATTTTAGGTTGTTAACTGTCAAGAAGTTTGTTAATAACTGGAACTAGATTAGAAGAACAATTCTTTCACTACCGACAAGAGTTGATGCTAAGTTGGATTGTGGGAAATTGGACCTAAGCGATAAAGCCTACTTGTAATCTGAAACCAATGAGAGTTTGGACCTTTAAGATTATTAGTAGAAGGGTAGACTCAACGAGAGTTAGTTTTTCTTTATTTATGTTCAACCCGAGAATATGATCAGATTAGTTCCTGAATAGTTTCCCTCACAAGAGTTCTAACTCCTGAATGAATACCCGACATCTGA
The DNA here is from genome assembly GCA_023374145.1 of Lepidium sativum. Taxonomy (NCBI): domain Eukaryota; kingdom Viridiplantae; phylum Streptophyta; class Magnoliopsida; order Brassicales; family Brassicaceae; genus Lepidium; species Lepidium sativum. The sequence continues at coordinate 13,741 of JAKUCM010004068.1, forward strand.
TTGCTTTAGTTATTTGATTACATTTGCGTTTAAGTTGTTAGTATTTACTTCTCTGATTTTGATTGATATAGCTTGCGATTCGATAGAATTCGAAAGTGTGACCTGGTTCTCTGAGGAATTCGACCCCTAAATACTATTATGTTTGTTGTGCACTTGCAGTAGGATATAAGATTAAAACTCGTTGTGTCAAGTTTTTGGCGCCGTTGCCGGGAAACCATTATATCGTTACTTACGTTTTTCTTTTTGTTCGTTTTTGTTCCTTTTGAGGTGTATGACCAGAAGTCAAGGTTCAGAAAATCAATTCAACTTGGATAATCAAGAGCTTGTGAGGGTTGAAAGAGAAAACCGAAGAGCTAGGAGTATGAATCCTCCAGAAAATCAAGCACAGAATCTGTAGGATATGGCCACAATGGTACAACAATTGCAGAGAGAGTTGGCTGAGATTAGGAGAACACGAGAGCCTGCTCAACACAAAGCAATAGGTGACATGGATACTCCACACACCCACTATCCAAATCGCTCAGCTATTCGACCTCCTGCGATTGAGAGGAATGATTATGAGATCAAACCTCAGCTTATTGGGTTGGTTAAGCAGTATGTCTTCAATGGACTTCCAGGGGAGAATCCTATGGATCATATAGAGAATTTCGAAGACATATGTGGCACCACAAGCTCTAATGGTGTACCTGCTGATTATGTGAAGTGCAAGCTTTTTCATCATTTACTCTCAAACAGAGCTTATAGGTGGTTGCGTTCATTACCTCCAGGATCACTCACCACATGGACTCAGGTTCGAGCAGCGTTTCTTGATCATTTATACACCAAGTCCAAGACTGCAGCTCTCAGGAGCAAGATTTCATCGTTTTAGCAACGATCTGGGGAATCTCTGAAGAAGCATGGGAACGTTTCAAGGAGTACCAGCGAGATTGTCCACACCATGGGTACTCGGATAAGCAGCTTCTCAACACTTTATATAGTGGAATCGAGTGGGAGTACAAGAATTCCCTGAATGCTACCAGTAATAAAGACTTTATGACTAACACTAGGGATGAAGCTTTCACTCTGATTGATAACTTGGCTGCAAGTTCTGGTAGTCATTGTCCAGAATATGATCAAACTAGGTAGGTGAACAGTGTGGTGATTTAGAGGATTGATGACATTGCTGAAAAGTTGGATATTCTAATCTGAGCAAATCACGGTAATCAAAGGAGTGTGAATCAAGTTGAGCACAACATAGAAGTGGCTCAGGTGTAGGATGATTCGGTTGGTTCTGAAGACTAAAGGGAGGTCGATTATGTTAACTGGCAGAACATGGAGCAAAACCCGAACTACCTTTCCTACAGGAGCACTAACGTCGAGAACCCTCAGGATGTTACTTTTCCAGCACCCACATTGCCTCAAGGATCACCTTTTTAGGGAAATTCATTCATTCAGAATTCAGGTCAGAGATGGGGTAATCAGAAGCCGTTTATTTCGTATGCAGGAGGAAGTAACTGGCAAAAGCCATATAAGCCTTATGTACCACCGCCGATGCAGCAACAACCTTCAGCAGCAACTTCAGGAATATCAAACGAAAAGATTAAAGCCTTGATTCAGCAACTTGTTGTTGAGCAACAAAATACTACAAGGGAGCTTAATGCTAAGATGGACAACATCTACAATGATCTGAATGGGAAATTTGAGTCAGTTTCTATGCATATCAAGAAGCTAGACACTCAAGTTGCTCAGAGTGTTGAGGTTATTAAACGTCCACAAGGAGCTTTACTTGGAAAAACTGAGAAGAATCCCAAGGAATCTTGCAATGTGGTCAATTCTGAAGTAGGGAGTTCAGTTGAGAGTAAGTTCAGTTCACTATACCTTGTCGAGTTGGACATCTAGTTTTCAGTGATGCCTTGTGTGATTCTGGAGCTAGTATCAATGTGATCTCTTTGGAGACTATGCAGAAACTCGGTATTGAATTAATGCAATAGCATCACTCATCGATTTCTTTTGGAGATGCATCTTCTAAGGTACCTAGAGGAAGGCTTGTTGACTTCACTCTTTTGGTTGGGAATTGCAAGATCCCTACAGACTTTACTGTTGTTGAAAGGCAAGAGAAAGAGCTGTTCCTATCTTATTGGAAAGCCATTCCTCAACACAGCTGGTGCTAAGTTAGAATTCCTAAGTAAGAGGGTCGTGTTGCAGAACGTGGACAAGGATGTTTTAGATCCTATTCGAGCTTCATCGAGTAATTTCTGTGGGGTGATTCGAGATGATGGAGGGAAGCAAGTAAGCACTAAATCATTGACTCAGGTTGCAGTATATGGTGAAAAGAACAGTGATTGTGATGTGGAGTATGGGTTTCTCCGTGAACATGAGAGGGACTCAGCTGAACATTATGACACTTGTATCCTTTATCGTCTTGACAAATTCTGCAACTATGACGTTAAAGATTTTTTTATCAAAGTTTTTGCAGGTAGTCTTAGCTTTGATACTTTTGGAATCTAAACGGTCAAAGAGATATGCCGGGATGGAACTGTTGCATTGCTGGATGCTTCAGGAAGGACAATCAACAAGAAAGATGAACAATTGAAGAAGTTCATCATTGAGGAGATTAGTGTTCGAGGAGTGAGCAAAACTCACTAAAGCGGTTCCGCCATCTGAATGGCATCCGAGTCAAGCTAATGCCAGTAAAAAAGTGATGAGTGGGAGGCAACTCACTATTAGGTAGTTTGTTTTTCGTTTTTATTTTTGTGTTTTTGTTCAAAGTAGGAAGCTGTCAGAAAGCAATGATTGATCGATCCACTAAATGATCAATCGATCACTACACATAGTAGGTTTGCGCACGATCTACTGCACGACCGAACACTCAGATATCGATCGAGCAAGAAGACCGCACGTTCTGCTACCCACCGAACAAGCATAGCCTGACTAATCGAGCAAGAAGAGCGCACGATCCAGAGCACAATATGAAAATAATAGATCGATCTAGCTATTTAAGAAGAATTTACGCACTATCCATTACCCGACTTAGAAGGTAAGGATCGATCGATCCTTAACCCAAGTTCGTCTTCTTAAACGCGCAGAACGGTTATAATTCAAGAAATTTCTATTCCAAAAAATTTCAAACCTCGATTTCTCTCTTGTTTTTCATCCGTTTTAACGATTCAAAAGCCTAATCCGATTAGAATTTCATCATCTATTTAATTATGTGGTTCATTACTTCGATTAGCAAAGGTATGTCCTCTAAATTCAAATTTTTTGTCTGATTTTGGAAGTTGAATTGGGTAAAGGGAACTTGCTTTCTTGTTGATTTCCATTGATTAATTATGCATGTGCCTTATTCTTACATGAATTCGACCCCTTCTTGCTATTTGGATCATTGAATTTCAATTAGAGTTTGCTTGTTAGGTTGAAGGAGAATTTCTAGAGGAATTTCAAAATTTTTAGGCTTGATTTTGATAATTGTAGTTTGATTGATGCATCGCTGGCTGTTGATCTTGTTTAATTGAATAAGCAGTCAGACCACTGATCATTTGTATGCCTAGGATATCAAATTCTTGTGAATTTTCTCGGTCACAAACTCATTTTTTGGTTATGTCTCTGTTCATTCATTGTAGATGGTTCAAACATCAAGTTCTAATCCTAAGATACCTACGAAGAAGGTCCACGTTTCTTCGAATCTTCAGCGCGGTAAGTTGTCGCAACAACACGATGATGCACCTAGATACGGACAACTTGGTGTGTGTTTGCCGTGGCCGAGGCTGGAATAGACATATTTTGTTGACAATGTAGCTAGCAGGGATACGCCTTATTTTGTCAGAATTACGACACCATATAAGGATAGAAATGAAGGAGATGGGTGGAAGAGCTTTCATGAAAGCTTCTATGATCAACTCCTGACTAACACGTTGATTCCAACAAAGTTCCTTTCCCGTGAGACATTGCATCGGATGGGGATTCTCGAAGATGTTTCTCAGCTGCTGGATAATCTTGGCTTGACCAAGTTCTCTTTTGATTCTTATCCACTGTATCCGGAGGTCGTTAGACAGTTCTTAGTGACATGTGATCTACATATGTGTGATGATCCTCACAGTCCGATTTATGCTCAGTACCTCACGTACCTATATAGAGGAGCTCTTTATACGATACCATTCAGGAGTTATGCCAGCTTTATGGTTTCGATGAGTATGCAGTTGGACAGAAACTATCGAAGAACTCTCATCTGAAGAATGCATTGTGGTACTTGTTGTATGGTGATGAGTATCAGAGTAAGTCTTCAAAGCTTACTTACATCAGGAATCCTGCTATTAGGATAGGTTCTAAGCATATCGGGTCGACCATTCAAGCTAAGGAAGAGTCAGGCAGTGTCACCAAATCTCAGCTGGAGTACTTGCACGAGGACATCTGTCCTTTTGTACCAGATCTTTACTAAGACCCTACTTATGCTACATGCCCTCCTTTGAACATCAATTGGGGGTATCTATTTGCTAATGAGATGATCAAACGCAGATATAGAGGTGACCTGAGGAAGGGAGTAGTTGAGCCAATTGGTAGTCTCCTGACACCGATTTTCAGGTTTCATTTATTAGATCTCGGTTAGACAGAGGTTGTACAAAGGATTGATTTGATCGATACAACTGCCTTGGCCAGATTTGGGTACTTTTTGGAGAAGAAGCAGTGCACTTTCTTCGATGACACGTCATAGATGATGTATGTCACACTTCCAGCTCCTCAAATCACTTCGGTTACCTGCAGAGAGAACGTGGAGTTCTGGCCAGATTTGTCGCATATTGAGATCTCCGACAACCTTAAGGAGAAGGAAGCCGCACCACGCCCCCGATCTAGGAGAGCTTGAGCTTCCACTTCTGCTCTGTTCGTACCTCCAACTCCAGCTACTCAACCTTCCGGGTTTTTGCTTCCGGAGAAACCTAAGGAGGAACTCGGATTACCTCATTACTCACCAGACTCCACGGATCAGCAGTTTAGAGAGTGGCAAATCGAGAATGAGAGGAGGAAGAGATTCATTCAGCAGACCATTTGGGATGCTTTTAGGAGGATCCCAACTTCTTCTTGTATGAGTACTTGTAGCTGATCGTGATGAACATGTCTCTGTGTCTACTGCGCCTACTAGTCGACCAAATGTTGCTGGACATCAGTCTGATGATGATGATGAGGATGATCGGCCAATGGATTATCGCTTTCCTTGCCGTCGCAGAGCAATGGACGACCGTGATAGCCAGAGTCCTGAGTAGATTCTTGGCTACTTCCTACATTTGTTTCAGTTTCTTTACATTTTATTTTAGACTATTTCTTATGCGTTTTTATGTCTTCTTTTTTATTTATTTTTACACCGGGACAGTGTAAAGTAAGTCTGGGGGAGAACACTTATTTTTCTGTTTTGTTTCTTTTGCATTCTCGATTTTTCAGACTATTTCTTTCATTTATTTCTGTATTTTGAGCTTTTGAGACTCACATTAGACTACTTGATTTTCGATTTTCTCGGCATTATCCTGGACTCAATATCACTTGATTTGCATTTGTCAGGAATCGATCAGATTATTGGAAAACCTAGAGACAAAGCAACACTCAGTTTCAGAGCACATTCATCTCAACTTTCATGGGATTTCATGCTGATTTCACACCTAACGTGATTTAATCCTCTCGTCAAGGGAATTAGTAATACATCAGGTATATTCCTTCTCTTTACTCAATGAAAGATGTTCCTTGTAAGTTTGGTTCTGTTTCTCTCTTCATCATTTTCAGGCATTTTAAGCCAATAATTCTGATGGTCGATATAAGTTTTTGCATGAAGTAAGCTTAGGGTAAAAGTTTCCCAATGACGCTGTAAATTTTTAAAGTGAATTTGATATTTCTGAGGATACATCCAATGACGTAATCTTTTTCACTTTACTAATTAGCTTACTGAAGGAAACTCCAATGAAGCAACTTACTGGGAAGAATTGGTTTTATGAAAAGAGAGATATGGAATCAGATTGAAGGTAGTCTAGATAGTAGAAGTAGGAACTTTTCGCCTCTTGATCAATAATCCCTCGAATGAAACTTTACTTGGATTTATTAGGAAGTTAGTATGTGAAATCTGATTGTTTGTTTTGAATTGTGACACGAGATTGTTATATTTGCTAAGTCTGGGGGAAGTACAAGGTGGTTTTGATTTTGATAAGTAATATTCTTGTGATCACTTTGGACTTGATGTGCAGGTTTCTGGAGAGAGTCATTTGTCTGATGAGATGTGATCTTCCTACAGTCTTTCTTTCTTTGCTTTAGGACAAGCAAGAAGCTAAGTTTAGGGGAATTAATGTTCCTCATATTTTGTCGGTTTTGAGCTCATTATTACTGTTATATTTGGAGAATTCGTCTGTGTTTTATTGAGATTTCAGTTCAAAAACGTTCAAAGTTGGAATCATGCTTGAATGTGGACTTTGGAGAAGTTTGAAGCATTTTCTGGTATTCTCCACGAGAGGAGTGATCGATCGATCAATACTTTAACAAGGAAGAACAACTTGGTTACTGAGAGATCGACTCAATATCCAAAGATCGATCGACAGATGCCCTTCGAAGAAACCTAATTTCACGATTTTTAGCTCTTTTTTTGGGACATATAAATACTCTTTGAGTTGTTGAAGAACAATTTTTACAGTAGTTTGAGAGTTTGTACGCTAGGAAGAAGATCTCTTCACACATGAGAAGAATTTCTGAATCCTATTTCTGTTTATTAATGCAATTTCAGTTTCAGTTCATCATGATTTGCTTGATTCATTGTTTTATGTCTTAGTAGATCTTATATCGGATTTAAGGATTCTAGGGTTTTAGAATTCACTGTTAGGGAACAAATATGATTGATGAATAGATGATTCTCCTTCTAATACTTGAGTTTAATGCATAGATTAGCCTGATTACCTAGTCAATGATTTTAGGTTGTTAACTTTCCAGAAGATTGTTAAGAACTAGAACTAGATTAGAAGAACAATTTCTTCACTACCAACGAGAGTTGATGCTAGGTTGGATTGTGGGTAATTGAACCTAAGCGATAAATCCTACTTGTAATCTGAAACCAAAGAGAGTTAGGACCTTTAAGATTATTAGTAGAGGGGTAGATTCAACGAGAGTTGGTTTATCTTTATTTATGTTCAAGCCAAGAATATGATCATATTAGTTCGTGAATAGTTTCCCTCACAAGAGTTTTAACTCCTGAATGAATACCCGACATCCGATTGCTTTAGTTATTTCATTACATTCGCGTTTAAGTTTTTTGTATTTACTTCTCTGATTTTGATTGATATAGCTTGCGATTCGATAGAAGTCGAAAGTGTGACCTGGTTCTCTGAGGAATTCGACCCATAAATATTATTACGTTTATTGTGCACTTGCAGTAGAATATATGGTTAAAACTCATTGTATCTGTAATAATCAACTATAGTAAAATATTAAATTGTTCCACTAGAGCTTGTTGTCCGATATGGACCCCACACATCACAATTAATTAAAGAGAATGATTCAATTGCTTTATTATAACTTTCTCAAAATACATCCCTTGTTTGCTTTGCCCACAAACAAATTTCACAAGACTTGGAATTAAAAGGAGACGAACTAGAAAACAACGTAAGTGTGAAAGTGCCAAAAAGGAAGCATAACCAAGTCTCTGATGTCAAACCGCCGAGTCAAAAGTACCTGAAATCGCAGAATTCAACCTGGCAGCATCGTGTGTAAAGTGGTAAAACCCAAGAACTTTCTTCACCGGTTTCAATAAACATGGCCACACAACGTGTCTGTTATAACAACTTAGCAACATAGAGAAGAGTGCAATTCAACGATTGAACATATAACACTTTAGACAATGTAATAGAGTTTGACAGTGGAAAACTTCCAACGTTTATTGCAAATTTTTTGCTACCATCCGTGAAACCGACAACACATGGAGCTATTTGTTGCAAATCACACAAGAGTGTGAGATTCTCGGTCATGTAATGTGAAGCTCCAGTTTCCATAATCACATCACAAAGAGAGTGCTTACCGGATAACTTATCCTGAGACAGAGGAGCAAGCTTAGTCGTGAGTAGTTGTTGCAACATTTGCCATTGATCAGGGGTTAGTTCTGGAAACGTGGATGAGTTTGAACTTGTAGCGTGTGCAGCAACCGTTGGTGTCTTCTCCTTTCTGGACCCGCGACCATTACCACGTCCACTACCTTTGCAACGATCGTTTTTTCCAGCCCTCTCGATCCACCAATATGGAAAACCTACTAAATGCCAATAACTTGATTTCTTATGTCCACTACGACCACAATTGGAACAAGTCAATTGCTTATTCTTTAATATCGACAAGTCCAAAGAATTTCCAGAACCACTATCCAAACTAGATTTGTCCTGAAAGTTTCCACGAGAAAGAAAACCAAGTGCACTTTGTTGTCCGCGCTCTAAAGATGAGAGCAGTGTATGTTCCTTGCGAACTACACGAGAATATGCTTCACCAAGTGAAGGCAAAGGATCTAATCTGATAATAGGTGTACACAGAGAAGCATAGCGAGCATCATCTAATCCCATGACAAATTGATGCAGTTTTTCTTCATCCCTTTCAGAAGTGATTTGCTTCGATGCACCACTTGTACATGAAGGTAACAGACGATAAGTCTGTAGCTCATTCCACATATTGCAAAGCTTCCCGTAATACTCAAGGACGGAAGAACCATTCTGACGACAAGAAGCCAAATGTGTTTTGATTTGATGCACTTGAATTGTGTTATTAACAGAAAAACATTCTTTGAGCTCTATCCACAGTTGATGTGCATCGGAGATAAAGATGACCGTAGACTTAACCCTAGGTTCAATCGATGCTCTTAACCAACCCACGATCATAGAATTCACTGTCTGCCAATCCTCAAACTTGGGATGATCCACAGCTGGTTTCTTTAGTATCCCAGTAACAAAACCTAGTTTTCGTTTAGCCTGAAGAGCATTCATCATCTCTGTTGACCATTCATTGTAATTTTCCATATTCAACTGAATTAGAGAGATCAAAGCTCGTGGATTATCATAACTTGATAACACATATGGTGACACAGCCACCAATCGGTTTTGGGACAACACTGCTGTCGGCCATATCGGAAATTATATAGAGCAAACAGTTACAAGATAAGAATGAATCAAACAGAAATATCCTATCAAACTCTATCAACAAATAAGTAAACCAACTTATATATCTTATCACCAATACAAACCTTAAAAAGGTATCTGCAATCCCAGAGAAATCCATCAACATGGCTACAATAAAACAAAGAAAACAAACCACAAGTGCCAATTATGTGGTTACAGTATGACAGTTATTCTTCTCTGTGAAAGACACCCGGAATTACTCGTGTTCAGAAATACTGAGCATAGTAACATCACATGAGTGATTTAAATGCTTCAAAGACTGCCAATTTGGATATTTTTCATTCATCTCTCACAGAAATCAAGCGAAACCAGAGGCCAAAACCAACAACAATCGACAAAACTTTGAAATTACTAGATCGTAATCAACCATTTTTCATCAATAAATCAAAACCCTTTTCTTTCATTTTCCCAAGTATCAATCAGAGCCTAAAGCGATATAAAAAAGAACAAAAACACAAATGACAAAAATATTTCAAAAAAATCAACATTTCCCCTAAACTTCTCAATTTCCAAACAACATCGAGATTCTAAATCGGAGATAAAACTCAAGTAACCTTCACCACTCAATTTTCAGCCAACAAAACATACTACAGATCACATAACAATCATGAAGAACAGAGAGATAAACATAAATATCACATCTAGTATAGTAAAATAAACTCACCAGATCGTGGTGGAAAAGCTAGCTGGTATCTCCTCGTATCCGAAGCTAGACGATCACTCCTTGAATCAAAATCCATTATTGACAAAACTAATCAATCAAAACCCGGAAAAATGTCGAATTTCTTACATTTTCCACAACAAATAAAGTGTTGAAGAAAATCAACAACCGATTTACGAAAGAAAATGACCAAGGCTTGAGAGAGTCTGATTATTGTCTCAAGAAATCCAAAGAAATGGTAAAGACATATTACAAAGACCACAATTCTGGGTCGGTTAGACAAAGTTTTGTCTTTTTTTCTCGTTTATTTTGGATAGACAGTGAGAGACACAGGAGACAACAACCATAAAGTTCGTAATTCTTTTTTTTTTTTGTCAACTAGCTTCGATCCAATAAGATTCCATTAGATGGAAACAAATTTGATAAATACTGACCTGAGTGGTCATTAGGAGTCTTAGCTAATGATTCAAGCTGTTTCCTTCTCGACGATGAAGCTTATCCCTCACTTTTACTCTTTTAATGATTCAAGCTGTTTCCTTATTGGAACACCTCATAGACATCAAACTTTTAAATTCGTTTCCAAAATTTTAACTTTTTAATTAAAAGAGTTCGCTTTCAATGATGAATCCTTCGCGGAAAAACAGAAAAAAATATTGGGCCCATCTTTTATTTTGTAAAGTCTTACACAAAAATGCATGCCGTTTATTACTTTTACCCGACGTGTAATTACATTCGACAACATGACGTTGGCAAACTGTTTCAAGTAAAACGTCATGGTGTTGTACTTTGATGACGTGACGAATTTTCATTGGCTATTCTTCTGAAAATGTCAGAGTTTAAAGATGCACCAAAATCAGTAGATTTTTGCCGGTTGTTGTTCTGACTTGTTACATCTTTAATTAATTTTCTTCAAAATTTAATTTCAGGAAAAAAAGTTAGTGAAAATTTTACGATTTGTAATTTCTGAGCTGATTTTTCCGCCGGAGAATTTGATCACGCCGGAGATCGGCCGGTCTTCGCCGTCACCCGGCGCGAGATTTCGTTGTTAATTGTAATGAAAATGCAATCTTGTTCAGATCTATAGCTTCCGATCGGAAGGGAAGCGAAAATCTATCTAGACGCCGAGATCTTGGATACTTGTCACTCAAATTAGTTATCGGGTTTATATTTAGCTGCTATGGCGACGAGGAATCGTACGCTGTTGTTTAGGAAGTACAGGAACTCTCTGAGGAGCGTCCGTGCTCCAATGGGGTCGTCGGAGAACAATTCGTTGACGGGAAAGAAATCCGGAATAGGTCCGGTGATCGAGATGGCGAGTACATCTCTATTGAATCCGAATCGTAAATATGCTCCAGTCAGTACCGAGGATCCTGGGAATTCCAGGTACTTCTCTTTCTCTCTCTACCACTGAAATGTTGGAAGCTTGGTGATTGCATAAGAAATTTAGTATCTGCTAGTATAGTTATTTGAAGTAAGCTGTTGATATAGCGGAAAATTGGTATCATCTTAAGCAAGACTTCTAGGACTTGGATGTGAAATGAATCGCTTAAATTGGTGCTTGATGTTCAACATAGTTGATTCAGCGTCTTATCGATTATTAAGAGAAGAGTAATTGAATATAATTCTGTGGCCTATATGTTGAAGCTGACACTTTTGCTTCTTTGTTTAAATGTCCCAGTAGAGGCACATTAGTAGTAGGATTACCACCAGATTGGGTTGATGTCTCTGAGGAGATTTCAGTGAACATTCAGCGTTCAAGAACCAAAATGGCTGAATTAGGAAAGGCTCATGCGAAAGCTTTGATGCCTTCGTTTGGGGATGACAGAGAAGATCAACATCAAATCGAGTCTTTGACACAAGAGATAACTTTCTTGTTGAGGAAATCTGAGAAGCAACTTCAGAGGCTTTCTGCAGCTGGACCTTCTGAAGATTCAAATGTCAGGAAAAACGTCCAGGTTGGTGTACTTTACCCGATGTCTCTCTTAAATGTCTGTTCTTCAGTTTCCATCACCATTTACACTTTAAATCTCGTGTGTTCTATAACAGCGATCTCTTGCTACTGATCTCCAAAGTCTTTCTATGGAGCTTCGCAAGAAACAGTCTACGTATCTGAAACGTTTGAGACTACAAAAAGAGGTATGCAATCACATTCTGCTCATTTCCAATGATTAAGCCTCCACTATCTATGATGCTAAAGTTGCTCATTCTTCAAAACTTTTACTTTCTGCAGCTGCACTTTTATTTTCATGAATTTCATTAGTTATATTAGTCTGTATGTATATTTTCTTTATATCCAAGAAGCTCTGACTCTCTGATGTAGGACGGAGCGGATTTGGAAATGAATCTGAACAGAAGCAGATATAAAGCAGAAGATGATGATCTCGATGATATGGTACGACTCCTTTGTAGCAACGCTATACCTTTTATTCAGTTTGTGTATTTCCGTTATAATGCAATATTATGAATTTGACTACAGGTATTTAGTGAGCATCAGATGAGCAAGATTAAAAAGAGCGAGGAAATATCAGTAGAGAGGGAGAAAGAGATACAACAGGTTAGTGTATGCAACTCTTGCTGCTCTTAAATGTTGATCGTTTTCATAAACAATCATAAGCGTTTATCATTTTCCATAAAACAATCATATTTATGTTACACTTTGCTTGTTCTGTGTCATAAACAGGTTGTTGAATCTGTAAACGAACTTGCTCAGATCATGAAGGATCTCTCTGCGCTTGTAATAGATCAGGTATAAACAGTATAATTGTTCTCTAACTTCTGAGTCATTGTTTCTAGAAAAACTACAACTTAAAGCAAAACTTGTCATGACAGGGTACAATAGTTGATCGGATTGACTATAATATCGAGAATGTTGCTAGTACAGTTGAAGATGGTCTTAAACAGCTGCAAAAGGTAAAACTTAATTACAACCACTGTGTATGTTCTTCTCAACGTTTCATGCTTACATGTTTAAAGCTGAATCTCTCCACAGGCAGAACGTACACAGAGGCATGGAGGTATGGTGAAGTGTGCATCTGTTCTTGTCATCCTCTGCTTCATCATGCTAGTGCTTTTAATCCTCAAGGAGATTATCTTCTGACCAAAGAAAAAGTGACATCCAACATTTTTTTATTCTTTTGAAGCACGAACACCACAATTTTGCGTTGATGTGTGAAACATTGCAGCAGCCTCTTCTGATTTTATTACTTATTGTCGTTGTTATATCAGAACATATATACCTCTCTCAAGGGGTTGTGACATTGTCACTTATGTACTGAGTGTTTGTAACTCGGGGTTTTCACAACTTTATAATGGTCAATTCATATGTAAAGAAGAACTGTAAGGTTTGTTTCAAAAAACAAATTACTACTACTGACCAACATTGTCATTAGTATAATTTGATTTTCAGCTAGTGTGTGTACTGATGAGATTGTGTATGATTGCCAAAGCTGCTTGTCCTGTATCATCAGAAAAACACCAAAATGAAATGCTTTGATATGTCACTAAATCGAAACGAAGTTGTTTAATTTGAGTTTATTAAGTTTCTCACAGACTAAACTAAACGAAGCCCGACTCTGATCTAAACCAAAATGACTACTCTTTAAAGAACAGTTACCAGAGCTACCTTCCTACTTAGTCCATAACGAGTATGTATAAAAACAAGTAAAACTATAGAAAGGGGGTATAAGAATTACCTCTTAAGGTCCACAGTACTTCTCACTGAAAGTGCCTGAAGATGTTGGCATGTTTGTAAAGTTGTCAAGTGGGACATATATCATGTCTTGTTTTCCTTGCTCTTCTTCTTCTTCCATCCAGTACGTTTCTAGAATTTTCACGGCCATTGCGTAGATGTCATTGTTCGCATGAGATTGCAACCCCTCGATTTTCTCCACTCCCTCGGCCTCTTCTATTAGTAGAGCGTGGGGGTTTACATTTGTATCAGGGCATTGGTATATACCTTCACCGTGTTGTCTCATGTTGCTAACATCTCCAGTATTTTCTCGAGTGCTTCTAAACAAACCATGACGAGTTGAGTATCTGATGATGTAAGAAGATTGCACAACCGTTCTATGCAGTCCTGCTTTACAAGAAACCTGTCAAGACATTAGCAGATCGCACGTGAGATTTGGAAACAGAGAAACAAAACCACACAGGTTTGAAAAGTATAAAATATACCCAGCTGGAAACTCTACCAAGAAAAGTTGTAATAGATTCGACAGAACGAGAGCATCAAATTTGGTTTTCCTGTTAGAACTCTTTTTTAATGACTCTATATTCAAACTACTGAGTATTTGATTGTCTACATACTTCCTATATCTGTTTTATTTTAATTCTACGTACATGACTTGCTTGTAAGAGCCTCCGGCTATAGCATTGCAGATAGCCCAAGCAGCTTCATTTTTGACATCGACCTCAGAGTTTTGGAGCAGATTAACAAGTACAGGAAATATATCAGCATCAAATACAGCCTAAGAAAATATATTAACAAGTGGAGACATATATTCAGAGCAACATATAGACTAGACGCGATTAAAAGAGAAGTTCAGAGATGATAATTTGGCTAACCTGAATCTGTGATCGACTACCAGCAGTGATATTAAAGACTGCCCAACAAGCTTCCTTCTTGATCGTCTTGTTATAGTATTCCCTTAGAAGATTTAACAAGAATGGGAGCGCTCGCAGATCAATTATACGCTGAGAAAATCACAACGAAAAACGTTGTGAGAACACACTTAGATCCAAAATCTTATTTTAAGTTTTTGTTGACAATGAGAAGTAGCAAAAAGCAAGTAACAATACAAGACTATTCCAGCGCAAAAAGGGAAAAGAGCACGCACAAAATTAAAAAGAAGTGCCAATACTAAATATCTGCCTGAGTTTGATTATCGTTTCCTGTCACAATATTTCCAATTGTGCGAAGAGCGGGAGTGATAACTGAATGCAAACGGTGGCTGTTCAGAAAGCAAAACCCATCAGAATCTATAAAACTGGATTTTCTTGGTTAGTTTAGTCTTGAACACTTACACGGAAAGACCAATAACTCGTGCACAAACATTAGCTTCAATCACAGCTTGTATTTTTTCATTTGAACCATCAGAGAGATACCACCAGTGCCCAGTATGCGTAAGCCAAGGCTTCATTGTCATCTAACCGAATGAGTTGTGCAAGAACTGGTAACGCAGCCCTCACCTGTGGGAATATGGTGACAAGTGAGATGTCTGGAAGAATATGACATACATCAAACTTTATGAGAAAACACTCTTAAACATGTGAAGAAAATTAGCACGATAGTTATGGCAGTATGGATCAATAAGGTCTGACAACCCTAAAGTGAGCGTGAAAGTTTTTCGAAACCTTCAAGTGCCCTTGGTTACAAGGCTCATATGACAGACAATCATCTTGGGATTTGTCCCTTCCCAGAACCAAACCTTGTCACCATAGATTTTATTGTACTATATATTCCAGTACCAAACAGATTTTATTACCATAATTTGGACTAAACCCAGTTAGGAGTTCTTATATAGTCTGAACCAATATATTGAGAGTGCAAGCGAGTAAGTAGCTATGACAAAACTCAGTTTGGCTCAAAACTTACCTGATCAAATGGAGGCTGAGGCTTTCCTCAGCAAAGATTAGACAAATCTCTCTCTC
>JAKUCM010004069.1:0-38727 GCA_023374145.1 Lepidium sativum
GAGTAGAGTTCATCCATAGTGTGGTAGAGTTCACTCATAGTGTGGTAGAGTTCATTTTTGTGTAGCAAAGTTCAGTTTAGTGGGGTAGAGTTCACTTATAGTATGGTAGAGTTCTCGCATAGTGTGGTAAAGTTCATATTTGTGTAGCAGTGTTTAGTTTAGTATGGTAGAGTTCACTCATAGTGTGGTAGAGTTTACCCATAGTGTGGTACAGTTCAATCATAGTGTGGAAGAGTTCATTTTAGTGCAGAAGAGTTCAGGTTAGTGTGGTACAGTTCATCTATAGTGTAGTAGAGTTCAACCAACGTGTGATAGAGTTCATCCAACGTGTGGTAGAGTTCATCCAACGTGTGGTAGAGTTCATCCACTGTGTGGTAGAGTTCATCCAATATGTAGTAGAGTTCAACCATATTGAGGTACAGTTCAATCATAGTGTGGTAGAGTTAATTTTAGTGTAGTAGAGTTCAGGTTAATGCAGTAGAGTTGATCTATATTGTGGTAGAGTTCAACCAACGTGTGGTAGAGTTCATTCAACGTGTGGTAGAGTTCATCCAATGTGTAGTAGAGTTAAACCAACGTGTAGCAGCAAACATCCAAAAATCTCAGAAACCAGCCGTTGAAACCATAAACCCAATGTTGGATTTAAAGACCACTATGTCACAAAGCTTCCACAAAATTACACTTAGATCGGAACAAGTTTGAACGTTCAAACACTCTCTTGAAAATGACCCAACGGAACATAATATACAAGCCATGAAAACATCAAAATATCTCAAAAACCAGTCGTAGAAACCGTAATCCCACTGTTGGATCTAAAGAAAACTGTGTCAGGAAACTTCCCACAAAATTTCACCCAGATCGGAACACGTTTAAAGGTCAAACACTGTCTTGAAAACGACCCAACAAAACATATTACACTAGAATTCAGTTACGTGTAGTAGAGTTCATTTTAGTGTAGTAGAGTTCATTTTAGTTGGTAGAGTTCACCCATAGTGTGGTAGTGTCAGTCATAGTGTGGTAGAGTTCATTTTTGTGTACCAGAGTTCAGCTTAGTGTGGTAGAGTTCACCCATAGTGTGGTAGAGTTCTCGCATAGTGTGGTAAAGTTCATTTTTGTGGAGCAGAGTTCAGTTTAGTGCGGTAGGGTTCACTCATAGTGTGTTAGAGTTCAACCATATTGAGGTACAAGTCAATCATAGTGTGGTAGAGTTAATTTTAGTGTAGTAGAGTTCAGGTTAATGCAGTAGAGTTGATCTATATTGTGGTAGAGATCAACCAACGTGTGGTAGAGTACATCCAACGTGTGGTAGAGTTCATCCAACGTGTGGTAGAGTTCATCCAATGTGTAGTAGAGTTAAACCAACGTGTAGCAGGAAACATCCAAAAATCTCAGAAACCTGCCGTTGAAACCATAAACCCAATGTTGGATTTAAAGACCACTATGTCACAAAGCTTCCCGCAAAATTACACTTAGATCCGAACAAGTTTGAACGTTCAAACACTCTCTTGAAAATGACCCAACGGAATATAATATACAAGCCATGAAAACATCAAAATATCTCAAAAACCAGTCGTAGAAACCATAATCCCACTGTTGGATCTAAAGAAAACTGTGTCAGGAAACTTCCCACAAAATTTCACCAATATCGGAACACTTTTAAAGGTTCAAACATTGTCTTGAAAACGACCCGACAAAACATATTACACTAGAATTCAGTTACGTGTAGTAGAGTTCATTTTAGTGTAGTAGAGTTCATTTTAATTGGTAGAGTTCACCCATAGTGTGGTAGTGTCAGTCATAGTGTGGTAGAGTTCATTTTTGTGTACCAGAGTTCAGTTTAGTGTGGTAGAGTTCACCCATAGTGTAGTAGAGTTCTCGCATAGTGTGGTTAAGTTCATTTTTGTGGAGCAGAGTTCAGTTTAGTGTGGTAGAGCTCACTCATAGTGTGGTAGAGTTCAACCATATTGAGGTACAGTTCAATCATAGTGTGGTAGAGTTAATTTTAGTGTAGTAGAGTTCAGGTTAATGTAGTAGAGTTGATCTATATTGTGGTAGAGTTCAACCAACGTGTGGTAGAGTTCATCCAACGTGTGGTAGAGTTCATCCAACGTGTGGTAGAGTTCATCCAATGTGTAGTAGAGTTAAACCAACGTGTAGCAGTAAACATCCAAAAATCTCAGAAACCTGCCGTTGAAACCATAAACCCAATATTGGATTTAAAGACCGCTATGTCACAAAGCTTCCCGCAAAATTACACTTAGATCGGAACAAGTTTGAACATTCAAACACTCTCTTGAAAATGACCCAACGGAACATAATATACAAGCCATGAAAACCTCAAAATATCTCAAAAACCAGTCGTAGAAACCATAATCCCACTGTTGGATCTAAAGAAAACTGTGTCAGGAAACTTCCCACAAAATTTCACCAATATCGGAACACTTTTAAAGGTTCAAACATTGTCTTGAAAACGACCCGACGAAATATATTACACTAGAATTTAGTTACGTGTAGTAGAGTTCATTTTAGTGTAGTAGAGTTCAGTTTAGTGTGGTAAAGTTCACCCATAGTGTGGTAGAGTTCACTCATAGTCTGGTAGTGTTCACCCATAGTATGGTAGAGTTCAATCATAGTGTGGTAGAATTTATTTTTGTGTAGTAGAGTTCAGTTTAGTGTGGTAGAGTTTACCCATTGTGTGGTAGAGTTCATTTTAGTGTGGTAGAGTTCATCCATAGTGTGGTAGAGTTCTTCCATATTGTGGTAGAGTTCAACCTACGTGTGGCAGAGTTCATCCAACGTGTGGTAGAGTTCATCCAATGTGTAGTAAAGTTCAACCAACGTGTAACAGCAAACATCCAAAAATCTCAGAAACCAGCCGTTGAAACCATAAACCTACCGTTGGATCTAAAGACCACTGTGTCATGAAGCTTCCCGCAAAATTTCACCTAGATTAGAACACGTTTGAAAGTTCAAACACTCTTTTGAAAATGACCCGACGGAACATAATATACTAGCCATGAAAACATCAAAATATCTCAAAAACCAGATGTTGAAACCATAATCCCATTGTTGGTTCTGAAGAACATTTTGTCATAAAACTTCCCACAAAATTTCACCCAGATCGGAACATGTTTAAAGGTTCACACACTCTCTTGAAAACGACCTGACGGAATATATTACACTAGAATTGAGTTACGTGTAGTATAGTTCATTTTAGTGTAGTAGAGTTAAGTTTAGTGTGGTAAAGTTCACCAATTGTGTGGTATAGTTCACTCACAGTGTGGTAGAGTTCATTGTTGTGTAGCAGAGTTCAGTTTAGTGTGGTCGATTTCACCCATAATATGGTAGAGTTTACCAATAGTGTGGTAGAGTTCAACCATAGTGTGGTAGAGTTCATTTTAGTGTAGTAGAGTTCAGATTAGTGTAGTAGAGTTGATCTATTGTGTGGTAGAGTTCAACCAACGTGTGGTAGAGTTTATCCAACGTGTGGTAGAATTCATCCAACGTGTGGTAGAGTTCATCCAATGTGTAGTAGAGTTAAACCAACGTGTAGCAGTAAACATCCAAAAATCTCAGAAACCAGCCGTTGAAACCATAAACCCAATGTTGGATTTAAAGACCACTATGTCACAAAGCTTCCCGCAAAATTACACTTAGATCCGAACAAGTTTGAACGTTCAAACACTCTCTTGAAAATGACCCAACGGAATATAATATACAAGCCATGAAAACATCAAAATATCTCAAAAACCAGTCGTAAAAACCATAATCCCACTGTTGGATCTAAAGAAAACTGTGTCAGGTAACTTCCCACAAAATTTCACGCAGATCGGAACACGTTTAAAGGTCAAACACTGTCTTGAAAACGACCCGACAAAACATATTACACTAGAATTCGTTTACGTGTAGTAGAGTTCATTTTAGTGTAGTAGAGTTCATTTTAGTTGGTAGAGTTCACCCATAGTGTGGTAGTGTCAGTCATAGTGTGGTAGAGTTCATTTTTGTGTACCAGAGTTCAGCTTAGTGTAGTAGAGTTCACCCATAGTGTGGTAGAGTTCTCGCATAGTGTGGTAAAGTTCATTTTTGTGGAGCAGAGTTCAGTTTAGTGCGGTAGGGTTCACTCATAGTGTGGTAGAGTTCAACCATATTGAGGTACAGTTCAATCATAGTGTGGTAGAGTTAATTTTAGTGTAGTAGAGTTCAGGTTAATGCAGTAGAGTTGATCTATATTGTGGTAGAGATCAACCAACGTGTGGTAGAGTTCATCCAACGTGTGGTAGAGTTCATCCAACGTGTGGTAGAGTTCATCCAATGTGTAGTAGAGTTAAACCAACGTGTAGCAGGAAACATCCAAAAATCTCAGAAACCTGCCGTTGAATCCATAAAGCTACCACTGGATCTAAAGACCATTGTGTCATGAATCATCCCGCAAAATTTCACTTAAATCAGAACAATTTTGAACGTTCAAACACTCTCTTGAAAATGATCCGACATAACATAATATACTAGCCATGAAAACATAAAAAAATCTAAAAAATTAGCTGTTGAAACCATTATCCCACCGTTGGATCTAAAGAACATTGTGTCAAGAAACTTACCACGAAATTTCACCCAGATCAGAACACGTTTAAAGGTCAAACACTGTCTTGAAAACGACCCGACAAAACATTTTACACTAGAATTCAGTTACGTGTAGTAGAGTTCATTTTAGTGTAGTAGAGTTCATTTTAGTTGGTAGAGTTCACCCATAGTGTGGTAGTGTCAGTCATAGTGTGGTAGAGTTCATTTTTGTTTACCAGAGTTCAGTTTAGTGTGGTAGAGTTCACCCATAGTGTGGTAAAGTTCATTTTTGTTGAGCAGAGTTCAGTTTAGTGTGGTAGAGTTCACTCATAGTGTGGTAGAGTTCAACCATATTGAGGTACAGTTCAATCATAGTGTGGTAGAGTTAATTTTAGTGTAGTAGAGTTCAGGTTAATGCAGTAGAGTTGATCTATATTGTGGTAGAGTTCAACCAACGTGTGGTAGAGTTCATCCAACGTGTGGTAGAGTTCATCCAACGTGTGGTAGAGTTCATCCAATGTGTAGTAGAGTTAAACCAACGTGTAGCAGCAAACATCCAAAAATCTCAGAAACCAGCCGTTGAAACCATAAACCCAATGTTGGATTTAAAGACCACTATGTCACAAAGCTTCCCGCAAAATTACACTTAGATCCGAACAAGTTTGAACGTTCAAACACTCTCTTGAAAATGACCCGACAAAACATATTACGCTAGAATTCGTTTACGTGTAGTAGAGTTCATTTTAGTGTAGTAGAGTTCATTTTAGTTGGTAGAGTTCACCCATAGTGTGGTAGTGTCAGTCATAGTGTGGTAGAGTTCATTTTTGTGTACCAGAGTTCAGCTTAGTGTAGTAGAGTTCACCCATAGTGTGGTAGAGTTCTCGCATAGTGTGGTAAAGTTCATTTTTGTTGAGCAGAGTTCAGTTTAGTGCGGTAGGGTTCACTCATAGTGTGGTAGAGTTCAACCATATTGAGGTACAGTTCAATCATAGTGTGGTAGAGTTAATTTTAGTGTAGTAGAGTTCAGGTTAATGCAGTAGAGTTGATCTATATTGTGGTAGAGATCAACCAACGTGTGGTAGAGTTCATCCAACGTGTGGTAGAGTTCATCCAACGTGTGGTAGAGTTCATCCAATGTGTAGTAGAGTTAAACCAACGTGTAGCAGGAAACATCCAAAAATCTCAGAAACCTGCCGTTGAAACCATAAACCCATTGTTGAATTTAAAGACCACTATGTCACAAAGCTTCCCGCAAAATTACACTTAGATCCGAACAAGTTTGAACGTTCAAACACTCTCTTGAAAATGACCCAACGGAATATAATATACAAGCCATGAAAACATCAAAATATCTCAAAAACCAGTCGTAGAAACCATAATCCCACTGTTGGATCTAAAGAAAACTGTGTCAGGAAACTTCCCACAAAATTTCACCAATATCGGAACACTTTTAAAGGTTCAAACATTGTCTTGAAAACGACCCGACAAAGCATATTACACTAGAATTTAGTTACGTGTAGTAGAGTTCATTTTAGTGTAGTAGAGTTCATTTTAATTGGTAGAGTTCACCCATAGTGTGGTAGTGTCAGTCATAGTGTGGTAGAGTTCATTTTTGTGTACCAGAGTTCAGTTTAGTGTGGTAGAGTTCACCCATAGTGTAGTAGAGTTCTCGCATAGTGTGGTAAAGTTCATTTTTGTGGAGCAGAGTTCAGTTTAGTGTGGTAGAGTTCACTCATAGTGTGGTAGAGTTCAACCATATTGAGGTACAGTTCAATCATAGTGTGGTAGAGTTAATTTTAGTGTAGTAGAGTTCAGGTTAATGCAGTAGAGTTGATCTATATTGTGGTAGAGTTCAACCAACGTGTGGTAGAGTTCATCCAACGTGTGGTAGAGTTCATCCAACGTGTGGTAGAGTTCATCCAATGTGTAGTAGAGTTAAACCAACGTGTAGCAGTAAACATCCAAAAATCTCAGAAACCTGCCGTTGAAACCATAAACCCAATATTGGATTTAAAGACCGCTATATCACAAAGCTTCCCGCAAAATTACACTTAGATCGGAACAAGTTTGAACATTCAAACACTCTCTTGAAAATGACCCAACGGAACATAATATACAAGCCATGAAAACCTCAAAATATCTCAAAAACCAGTCGTAGAAACCATAATCCCACTGTTGGATCTAAAGAAAACTGTGTCAGGAAACTTCCCACAAAATGTCACCAATATCGGAACACTTTTAAAGGTTCAAACATTGTCTTGAAAACGACCCGACGAAATATATTACACTAGAATTTAGTTACGTGTAGTAGAGTTCATTTTAGTGTAGTAGAGTTCAGTTTAGTGTGGTAAAGTTCACCCATAGTGTGGTAGAGTTCACTCATAGTCTGGTAGTGTTCACCCATAGTATGGTAGAGTTCAATCATAGTGTGGTAGAATTTATTTTTGTGTAGTAGAGTTCAGTTTAGTGTGGTAGAGTTTACCTATTGTGTGGTAGAGTTCATTTTAGTGTGGTAGAGTTCATCCATAGTGTGGTAGAGTTCTTCCATATTGTGGTAGAGTTCAACCTACGTGTGGTAGAGTTCATCCAACGTGTGGTAGAGTTCATCCAATGTGTAGTAAAGTTCAACCAACGTGTAACAGCAAACATCCAAAAATCTCAGAAACCAGCCGTTGAAACCATAAACCTACCGTTGGATCTAAAGACCACTGTGTCATGAAGCTTCCCGCAAAATTTCACCTAGATTAGAACACGTTTGAAAGTTCAAACACTCTTTTGAAAATGACCCGACGGAACATAATATACTAGCCATGAAAACATCAAAATATCTCAAAAACCAGATGTTGAAACCATAATCCCATTGTTGGTTCTGAAGAACATTTTGTCATAAAACTTCCCACAAAATTTCACCCAGATCGGAACATGTTTAAAGGTTCACACACTCTCTTGAAAACGACCTGACGGAATATATTACACTAGAATTGAGTTACGTGTAGTATAGTTCATTTTAGTGTAGTAGAGTTAAGTTTAGTGTGGTAAAGTTCACCAATTGTGTGGTATAGTTCACTCACAGTGTGGTAGAGTTCATTGTTGTGTAGCAGAGTTCAGTTTAGTGTGGTCGATTTCACCCATAATATGGTAGAGTTTACCAATAGTGTGGTAGAGTTCAACCATAGTGTGGTAGAGTTCATTTTAGTGTAGTAGAGTTCAGATTAGTGTGATAAATTTGATCTATTGTGTGGTAGAGTTCAACCAACGTGTGGTAGAGTTCATCCAACGTGTGGTAGAATTCATCCAACGTGTGGTAGAGTTCATCCAATGTGTAGTAGAGTTAAACCAACGTGTAGCAGTAAACATCCAAAAATCTCAGAAACCTGCCGTTGAAACCATAAACCCAATGTTGGATTTAAAGACCGCTATGTCACAAAGCTTCCCGCAAAATTACACTTAGATCGGAACAAGTTTGAACGTTCAAACACTCTCCTGAAATTGACCCAACGCAACATAATATACAAGCCATGAAAACATCAAAATATCTCAAAAACCAGTCGTAGAAACCATAATCCCACTGTTGGATCTAAAGAAAACTGTGTCAGGAAACTTCCCACAAAATTTCACCAATATCGGAACACTTTTAAAGGTTTAAACATTGTCTTGAAAACGACCCGACGAAATATATTACACTAGAATTTAGTTACGTGTAGTAGAGTTCATTTTAGTGTAGTAGAGTTCAGTTTAGTGTGGTAAAGTTCACCCATAGTGTGGTAGAGTTCACTCATAGTCTGGTAGTGTTCACCCATAGTATGGTAGAGTTCAATCATAGTGTGGTAGAATTTATTTTTGTGTAGTAGAGTTCAGTTTAGTGTGGTAGAGTTTACCCATTGTGTGGTAGAGTTCATTTTAGTGTGGTAGAGTTCATCCATAGTGTGGTAGAGTTCTTCCATATTGTGGTAGAGTTCAACCTACGTGTGGTAGAGTTCATCCAACGTGTGGTAGAGTTCATCCAATGTGTAGTAAAGTTCAACCAACGTGTAACAGCAAACATCCAAAAATCTCAGAAACCAGCCGTTGAAACCATAAACCTACCGTTGGATCAAAAGACCACTGTGTCATGAAGCTTCCCGCAAAATTTCACCTAGATTAGAACACGTTTGAAAGTTCAAACACTCTTTTGAAAATGACCCGACGGAACATAATATACTAGCCATGAAAACATCAAAATATCTCAAAAACCAGATGTTGAAACCATAATCCCATTGTTGGTTCTGAAGAACATTTTGTCATAAAACTTCCCACAAAATTTCACCCAGATTGGAACATGTTTAAAGGTTCACACACTCTCTTGAAAACGACCTGACGGAATATATTACACTAGAATTGAGTTACGTGTAGTATAGTTCATTTTAGTGTAGTAGAGTTAAGTTTAGTGTGGTAAAGTTCACCAATTGTGTGGTATAGTTCACTCACAGTGTGGTAGAGTTCATTGTTGTGTAGCAGAGTTCAGTTTAGTGTGGTCGATTTCACCCATAATATGGTAGAGTTTACCAATAGTGTGGTAGAGTTCAACCATAGTGTGGTAGAGTTCATTTTAGTGTAGTAGAGTTCAGATTAGTGTGATAAATTTGATCTATTGTGTGGTAGAGTTCAACCAACGTGTGGTAGAGTTCATCCAACGTGTGGTAGAATTCATCCAACGTGTGGTAGAATTCATCCAATGTGTAGTAGAGTTCAGCCAACGTGTAGCAGCAGACATCCAAAAAATCTCAGAAACCAGCCGTTGAATCCATAAAGCCACCACTGGATCTAAAGACCACTGTGTCATGAATCTTCCCGCAAAATTTCACTTAGATCAGAACAATTTTGAACGTTCAAACACTCTCTTGAAAATGACCTGACATAACATAATATACTAGCCATGAAAACATCAAAATATCTCAAAAACCAGCTATTGAAACCATAATCCCACCGTTGGATCTGAAGAACACTGTGTCAGGAAACTTTTCATAAAATTTCACCAAGATGAGAACACGTTTAAAGGTCAAACATTGTCTTAAAAACGACCCGACAAAATATATTACACTAGAATTCAGTTACGTGTAGTTGAGTTCATTTTAGTGTAGTAGAGTTTAGTTTAGTGTGGTAGAGTTCAGCCATAGTGTGGTAGAGTTCACTCATAGTGTGGTAGAGTTCATTTTTGTGTAGCAAAGTTCAGTTTAGTGGGGTAGAGTTCATCTATAGTATTGTAGAGTTCCCGCATAGTGTGGTAAAGTTCATTTTTGTGTAGCAGAGTTTAGTTTAGTGTGGTAGAGTTCACTCATAGTGTGGAAGAGTTTACCCATAGTGTGGTACAGTTCAATCATAGTGTGGTAGAGTTCATTTTAGTGTAGAAGAGTTCAGGTTAGTGTGGTACAGTTCATCTATAGTGTAGTAGAGTTCAACCAACGTGTGATAGAGTTCATCCAACGTGTGGTAGAGTTCATCCAACATGTGGTAGAGTTCATCCAATATGTAGTAGAGTTCAACCATATTGAGGTACAGTTCAATCATAGTGCGGTAGAGTTAATTTTAGTGTAGTAGAGTTCAGGTTAATGCAGTAGAGTTGATCTATATTGTGGTAGAGTTCAACCAACGTGTGGTAGAGTTCATCCAACGTGTGGTAGAGTTCATCGAATGTGTGGTAGAGTTCATCCAATGTGTAGTAGAGTTAAACCAACGTGTAGCAGCAAACATCCAAAAATCTCAGAAACCAGCCGTTGAAACCATAAACCCAATGTTGGATTTAAAGACCACTATGTCACAAAGCTTCCCACAAAATTACACTTAGATCGGAACAAGTTTGAACGTTCAAACACTCTCTTGAAAATGACCCAACGGAACATAATATACAAGCCATGAAAACATCAAAATATCTCAAAAACCAGTCGTAGAAACCATAATCCCACTGTTGGATCTAAAGAAAACTGTGTCAGGAAACTTCCCACAAAATTTCACCAATATCGCAACACTTTTAAAGGTTCAAACATTGTCTTGAAAACGACCCGACGAAATATATTACACTAGAATTTAGTTACGTGTAGTAGAGTTCATTTTAGTGTAGTAGAGTTCAGTTTAGTGTGGTAAAGTTCACCCATAGTGTGGTAGAGTTCACTCATAGTCTGGTAGTGTTCACCCATAGTATGGTAGAGTTCAATCATAGTGTGGTAGAATTTATTTTTGTGTAGTAGAGTTCATCCATAGTGTGGTAGAATTCTTCCATATTGTGGTAGAGTTCAACCTACGTGTGGTAGAGTTCATCAAACGTGTGGTAGAGTTCATCCAATGTGTAGTAAAGTTCAATCAACGTGTAACAGCAAACATCCAAAAATCTCAGAAACCAGCCGTTGAAACCATAAACCTACCGTTGGATCTAAAGACCACTGTGTCATGAAGCTTCCCGCAAAATTTCACCTAGATTAGAACACGTTTGAAAGTTCAAACACTCTCTTGAAAATGACCAGACGGAACATAATATACTAGCCAAGAAAACATCAAAATATCTCAAAAACCAGATGTTGAAACCATAATCCCATTGTTGGTTCTGAAGAACATTTTGTCAGAAAACTTCCCACAAAATTTCACCCAGATCGGAACAAGTTTAAAGGTTCACACACTCTCTTGAAAACGACCTGACGGAATATATTACACTAGAATTGAGTTACGTGTAGTATAGTTCATTTTAGTGTAGTAGAGTTAAGTTTAGTGTGGTAAAGTTCACCAATTGTGTGGTATAGTTCACTCATAGTGTGGTAGAGTTCATTGTTGTGTAGCAGAGTTCAGTTTAGTGTGGTCGAGTTCACCCATAATATGGTAGAGTTTACCAATAGTGTGGTAGAATTCAACCATAGTGTGGTAGAGTTCATTTTAGTGTAGTAGAGTTCAGATTAGTGTGGTAAATTTGATATATTGTGTGGTAGAGTTCAACCAACGTGTGGTAGAGTTCATCCAACGTGTGGTAGAATTCATCCAACGTGTGGTAGAGTTCATCCAATGTGTAGTAGAGTTAAACCAACGTGTAGCAGTAAACATCCAAAAATCTCAGAAACCTGCCGTTGAAACCATAAACCCAATGTTGGATTTAAAGACCACTATGTCACAAAGCTTCCCGCAAAATTACACTTAGATCGGAACAAGTTTGAACGTTCAAACACTCTCTTGAAATTGACCAAACGCAACATAATATACAAGCCATGAAAACATCAAAATATCTCAAAAACCAGTCGTAGAAACCATAGTCCCACTATTGGATCTAAAGAAAACTGTGTCAGGAAACTTCCCACAAAATTTCACCAATATCGGAACACTTTTAAAGGTTCAAACATTGTCTTGAAAACGACCCGACGAAATATATTACACTAGAATTTAGTTACGTGTAGTAGAGTTCATTTTAGTGTAGTAGACTTCAGTTTAGTTTGGTAAAGTTCACCCATAGTGTGGTAGAGTTCACTCATAGTCTGGTAGTGTTCACCCATAGTATGGTAGAGTTCAATCATAGTGTGGTAGAATTTATTTTTGTGTAGTAGAGTTCAGTTTAGTGTGGTAGAGTTTACCCATTGTGTGGTAGAGTTCATTTTAGTGTGGTAGAGTTCATCCATAGTGTGGTAGAGTTCTTCCATATTGTGGTAGAGTTCAACCTACGTGTGGTAGAGTTCATCCAACGTGTGGTAGAGTTCATCCAATGTGTAGTAAAGTTCAACCAACGTGTAACAGCAAACATCCAAAAATCTCAGAAACCAGCCGTTGAAACCATAAACCTACCGTTGGATCAAAAGACCACTGTGTCATGAAGCTTCCCGCAAAATTTCACCTAGATTAGAACACGTTTGAAAGTTCAAACACTCTTTTGAAAATGACCCGACGGAACATAATATACTAGCCATGAAAACATCAAAATATCTCAAAAACCAGATGTTGAAACCATAATCCCATTGTTGGTTCTGAAGAACATTTTGTCATAAAACTTCCCACAAAATTTCACCCAGATTGGAACATGTTTAAAGGTTCACACACTCTCTTGAAAACGACCTGACGGAATATATTACACTAGAATTGAGTTACGTGTAGTATAGTTCATTTTAGTGTAGTAGAGTTAAGTTTAGTGTGGTAAAGTTCACCAATTGTGTGGTATAGTTCACTCACAGTGTGGTAGAGTTCATTGTTGTGTAGCAGAGTTCAGTTTAGTGTGGTCGATTTCACCCATAATATGGTAGAGTTTACCAATAGTGTGGTAGAGTTCAACCATAGTGTGGTAGAGTTCATTTTAGTGTAGTAGAGTTCAGATTAGTGTGATAAATTTGATCTATTGTGTGGTAGAGTTCAACCAACGTGTGGTAGAGTTCATCCAACGTGTGGTAGAATTCATCCAACGTGTGGTAGAATTCATCCAATGTGTAGTAGAGTTCAGCCAACGTGTAGCAGCAGACATCCAAAAATCTCAGAAACCAGCTGTTGAATCCATAAAGCCACCACTAGATCTAAAGACCACTGTGTCATGAATCTTCCCGCAAAATTTCACTTAGATCAGAACAATTTTGAACGTTCAAACACTCTCTTGAAAATGACCTGACATAACATAATATACTAGCCATGAAAACATCAAAATATCTCAAAAACCAGCTATTGAAACCATAATCCCACCGTTGGATCTGAAGAACACTGTGTCAGGAAACTTTTCACAAAATTTCACCAAGATGAGAACACGTTTAAAGGTCAAACATTGTCTTAAAAACGACCCGACAAAATATATTACACTAGAATTCAGTTACGTGTAGTAGAGTTCATTTTAGTGTAGTAGAGTTTAGTTTAGTGTGGTAGAGTTCAGCCATAGTGTGGTAGAGTTCACTCATAGTGTGGTAGAGTTCATTTTTGTGTAGCAAAGTTCAGTTTAGTGGGGTAGAGTTCATCTATAGTATGGTAGAGTTCCCGCATAGTGTGGTAAAGTTCATTTTTTGTGTAGCAGAGTTTAGTTTAGTGTGGTAGAGTTCACTCATAGTGTGGAAGAGTTTACCCATAGTGTGGTACAGTTCAATCATAGTGTGGTAGAGTTCATTTTAGTGTAGAAGAGTTCAGGTTAGTGTGGTACAGTTCATCTATAGTGTAGTAGAGTTCAACCAACGTGTGATAGAGTTCATCCAACGTGTGGTAGAGTTCATCCAACATGTGGTAGAGTTCATCCAATATGTAGTAGAGTTCAACCATATTGAGGTACAGTTCAATCATAGTGCGGTAGAGTTAATTTTAGTGTAGTAGAGTTCAGGTTAATGCAGTAGAGTTGATCTATATTGTGGTAGAGTTCAACCAACGTGTGGTAGAGTTCATCCAACGTGTGGTAGAGTTCATCGAATGTGTGGTAGAGTTCATCCAATGTGTAGTAGAGTTAAACCAACGTGTAGCAGCAAACATCCAAAAATCTCAGAAACCAGCCGTTGAAACCATAAACCCAATGTTGGATTTAAAGACCACTATGTCACAAAGCTTCCCACAAAATTACACTTAGATCGGAACAAGTTTGAACGTTCAAACACTCTCTTGAAAATGACCCAACGGAACATAATATACTAGCCATGAAAACATCAAAATATCTCAAAAAACCAGCTATTGAAACCATAATCCCACCGTTGGATCTGAAGAACACTGTGTCAGGAAACTTTTCACAAAATTTCACCAAGATGAGAACACGTTTAAAGGTCAAACATTGTCTTAAAAACGACCCGACAAAATATATTACACTAGAATTCAGTTACGTGTAGTAGAGTTCATTTTAGTGTAGTAGAGTTCAGTTTAGTTTGGTAAAGTTCACCCATAGTGTGGTAGAGTTCACTCATAGTCTGGTAGTGTTCACCCATAGTATGGTAGAGTTCAATCATAGTGTGGTAGAATTTATTTTTGTGTAGTAGAGTTTAGTTTAGTGTGGTAGAGTTTATCCATTGTGTGGTAGAGTTCATTTTAGTGTGGTAGAGTTCATCCATAGTGTGGTAGAGTTCTTCCATATTGTGGTAGAGTTCAACGTACGTGTGGTAGAGTTTATCAAACGTGTGGTAGAGTTCATCCAATGTGTAGTAAAGTTCAACCAACGTGTAACAGCAAACATCCAAAAATCTCAGAAACCAGCCGTTGAAACCATAAACCTACCGTTGGATCTAAAGACCACTGTGTCATGAAGCTTCCCGCAAAATTTCACCTAGATTAGAACACGTTTGAAAGTTCAAACACTCTCTTGAAAATGACCCGACGGAACATAATATACTAGCCAAGAAAACATCAAAATATCTCAAAAACCAGATGTTGAAACCATAATCCCATTGTTGGTTCTGAAGAACATTTTGTCAGAAAACTTCCCACAAAATTTCACCCAGATCGGAACAAGTTTAAAGGTTCACTCACTCTCTTGAAAACGACCTGACGGAATATATTACACTAGAATTGAGTTACGTGTAGTATAGTTCATTTTAGTGTAGTAGAGTTAAGTTTAGTGTGGTAAAGTTCACCAATTGTGTGGTATAGTTCACTCATAGTGTGGTAGAGTTCATTGTTGTGTAGCAGAGTTCAGTTTAGTGTGGTCGAGTTCACCCATAATATGGTAGAGTTTACCAATAGTGTGGTAGAATTCAACCATAGTGTGGTAGAGTTCATATTAGTGTAGTAGAGTTCAGATTAGTGTGGTAAATTTGATATATTGTGTGGTAGAGTTCAACCAACGTGTGGTAGAGTTCATCCAACGTGTGGTAGAATTCATCCAACGTGTGGTAGAATTCATCCAATGTGTAGTAGAGTTCAACCAACGTGTAGCAGCAAACATCTAAAAATCTCAGAAACCAGCCATTGAATCCATAAAGCCACCACTGGATCTAAAGACCATTGTGTCATGAACCTTCCCGCAAAATTTCACTTAGATCAGAACAATTTTGAACGTTCAAACACTCTCTTGAAAATGACCTGACATAACATAATATACTAGCCATGAAAACATCAAAATATCTCAAAAACCAGCTGTTGAAACCATAATCCCACCGTTGGATCTGAAGAACACTGTGTCAGGAAACTTTCCATAAAATTTCACCAAGATCAGAACACGTTTAAAGGTCAAACACTGTCTTAAAAACGACCCGACAAAATATATTACACTAGAATTCAGTTACGTGTAGTAGAGTTCATTTTAGTGTTGTAGAGTTCAGTTTAGTGTGGTAGAGTTCAGCCATAGTGTGGTAGAGTTCACTCGTAGTGTGGTAGAGTTCATTTTTGTGTAGCAAAGTTCAGTTTAGTGGGGTAGAGTTCACCTATAATATGGTAGAGTTCCCGCATAGTGTGGTAAAGTTCATATTTGTGTAGCAGAGTTTAGTTTAGTGTGGTAGAGTTCACTCATAGTGTGGTAGAGTTTACCCATAGTGTGGTACAGTTCAATCATAGTGTGGTAGAGTTCATTTTAGTGTAGAAGAGTTCAGGTTAGTGTGGTACAGTTCATCTATAGTGTAGTAGAGTTCAACCAACGTGTGATAGAGTTCATCCAACGTGTGGTAGAGTTCATCCAACGTGTGGTAGAGTTCATCCACTGTGTGGTAGAGTTCATCCAATATGTAGTAGAGTTCAACCATATTGAGGTACAGTTCAATCATAGTGTGGTAGAGTTAATTTTAGTGTAGTAGAGTTCAGGTTAATGCAGTAGAGTTGATCTATATTGTGGTAGAGTTCAACCAACGTGTGGTAGAGTTCATCCAACGTGTGGTAGAGTTCATCCAATGTGTAGTAGAGTTAAACCAACGTGTAGCAGCAAACATCCAAAAATCTCAGAAACCAGCTGTTGAAACCATAAACCCAATGTTGGATTTAAAGACCACTATGTCACAAAGCTTCCCACAAAATTACACTTAGATCGGAACAAGTTTGAACGTTCAAACACTCTCTTGAAAATGACCCAACGGAACATAATATTCAAGCCATGAAAACCTCAAAATATCTCAAAAACCAGTCGTAGAAACCATAATCCCACTGTTGGATCTAAAGAAAACTGTGTCAGGAAACTTCCCACAAAATTTCACCAATATCGGAACACTTTTAAAGGTTCAAACATTGTCTTGAAAACGACCCGACGAAATATATTACACTAGAATTTAGTTACGTGTAGTAGAGTTCATTTTAGTGTAGTAGAGTTCAGTTTAGTGTGGTAAAGTTCACCCATAGTGTGGTAGAGTTCACTCATAGTCTGGTAGTGTTCACCCATAGTATGGTAGAGTTCAATCATAGAGTGGTAGAATTTATTTTTGTGTAGTAGAGTTCAGTTTAGTGTGGTAGAGTTCATCCATTGTGTGGTAGAGTTCATTTTAGTGTGGTAGAGTTCATCCATAGTGTGGTAGAGTTCTTCCATATTGTGGTAGAGTTCAACCTACGTGTGGTAGAGTTCATCAAACGTGTGGTAGAGTTCATCCAATGTGTAGTAAAGTTCAACCAACGTGTAACAGCAAACATCCAAAAATCTCAGAAACCAGCCGTTGAAACCATAAACCTACCGTTGGATCTAAAGACCACTGTGTCATGAAGCTTCCCGCAAAATTTCACCTAGATTAGAACACGTTTGAAAGTTCAAACACTCTCTTGAAAATGACCCGACGGAACATAATATACTAGCCATGAAAACATCAAAATATCTCAAAAACCAGATGTTGAAACCATAATCCCATTGTTGGTTCTGAAGAACATTTTGTCAGAAAACTTCCCACAAAATTTCACCCAGATCGGAACAAGTTTAAAGGTTCACACACTCTCTTGAAAACGACCTGACGAAATATATTACACTAGAATTGAGTTACGTGTAGTATAGTTCATTTTAGTGTAGTAGAGTTAAGTTTAGTGTGGTAAAGTTCACCAATTGTGTGGTATAGTTCACTCATAGTGTGGTAGAGTTCATTGTTGTGTAGCAGAGTTCAGTTTAGTGTGGTCGAGTTCACCCATAATATGGTAGAGTTTACCAATAGTGTGGTAGAGTTCAACCATAGTGTGGTAGAGTTCATTTTAGT
The DNA here is from genome assembly GCA_023374145.1 of Lepidium sativum. NCBI lineage: Eukaryota > Viridiplantae > Streptophyta > Magnoliopsida > Brassicales > Brassicaceae > Lepidium > Lepidium sativum. The sequence continues at coordinate 17,607 of JAKUCM010004069.1, forward strand.
GCAGTAGAGTTCAGATTAGTGTGGTAAATTTGATATATTGTGTGGTAGAGTTCAACCAACGTGTGGTAGAGTTCATCCAACGTGTGGTAGAATTCATCCAACGTGTGGTAGAATTCATCCAATGTGTAGTAGAGTTCAACCAACGTGTAGCAGCAAACATCCAAAAATCTCAGAAACCAGCCGTTGAATCCATAAAGCCACCACTTGATCTAAAGACCATTGTGTCATGAATTTTCCCGCAAAATTTCACTTAGATCAGAACAATTTTGAACGTTCAAACACTCTCTTGAAAATGACCTGACATAACATAATATACTAGCCATGAAAACATCAAAATATCTCAAAAACCAGCTGTTGAAACCATAATCCCACCGTTGGATCTGAAGAACACTGTGTCAGGAAACTTTCCTTAAAATTTCACCAAGATCAGAACACGTTTAAAGGTCAAACACTGTCTTAAAAACGACCCGACAAAATATATTACACTAGAATTCAGTTACGTGTGGTAGAGTTCATTTTAGTGTAGTAGAGTTCAGTTTAGTGTGGTAGAGTTCAGCCATAGTGTGGTAGAGTTCACTCATAGTGTGGTAGAGTTCATTTTTGTGTAGCAAAGTTCAGTTTAGTGGGGTAGAGTTCACCTATAGTATGGTAGAGTTCCCGCATAGTGTGGTAAAGTTCATATTTGTGTAGCAGAGTTTAGTTTAGTGTGGTAGAGTTCACTCATAGTGTGGTAGAGTTTACCCATAGTGTGGTACAGTTCAATCATAGTGTGGTAGAGTTCATTTTAGTGTAGAAGAGTTCAGGTTAGTGTGGTACAGTTCATCTATAGTGTAGTAGAGTTCAACCAACGTGTGATAGAGTTCATCCAACGTGTGGTAGAGTTCATCCAACGTCTGGTAGAGTTCATCCACTATGTGGTAGAGTTCATCCAATATGTAGTAGAGTTCAACCATATTGAGGTACAGTTCAATCATAGTGTGGTAGAGTTAATTTTAGTGTAGTAGAGTTCAGGTTAATGCAGTAGAGTTGATCTATATTGTGGTAGAGTTCAACCAACGTGTGGTAGAGTTCATCGAACGTGTGGTAGAGATCATCCATTGTGTGGTAGAGTTCATCCATATTGTGGTAGAGTTCAACCAACGTGTGGTAGAGTTCATCCAACATGTGGTAGAGTTCATCCAATGTGTGGTAGAGTTCATCCAACGTGTGGTAAAGTTCAACCAATGAGTATCAGCAAACATCCAAAAATCTTAGAATCCATCAGTTGAAACCACAAAGCCATTGTTGGATCTAAAGACCACTGTGTCATGAAGCTTTCCGCAAAATTTTACTTCGATCGGAACAATTTTGAACGTTCAAACACTCTCTTGAAAATGATCAACGGAACATAATATACTAGCCATGAAAACATCATAATATCTCAAAAACGTGTAATATAGTTTATTTTAGTGTAGTAGAGTTCAGTTTAGTGTGGTAGTGTTCACCAATAGTGTGGTAGAGTTCACTCATAGTGTGGTAGAGTTCATTGTTGTGTAGCACAGTTCAGTTTAGTGTGGTAGAGTTCACCCATATTGTGGTAGAGTTCAACCATAGTGTGGTAGAGTTCATTTTAGTGTAGTAATGTTCAGTTTTGTGTGATAGAGTTGATCTATAGTGTGGTAGAGTTTAACCAACGTGTGGTAGAGTTCATCCAACGTGTGGTAGAGTTCATCCAATGTGTATTAAAGTTCAACCAACATGTAGCAGCAAACATCCAAAAATCTCAGTAACCATATGTTGAAACAAAAAACCCACTCTTAGATCTAAAGACTACTGTGACACGAAGCTTCCCGCAAAATTTCACTCAGATCGGAATAAGTTTGAACGTTCAAAAACACTCTTGAAAATGACACGATGGAACATAATATACTAGCCATGAAAACATCAAAATATCTCAAAAACCAGATGTTGAAACCATAATCCCACTATTGGATCTGAAGAACACTGTGTCAGGAAACTTCCCACAAAATTTCACCCAGATCGGAACACGTTTAAAGGTCAAACAATGTCTTGAAAATGGCCTGACATAATATATTACACTAGAATTCAGTTACGTGTAGTAGAGTTCATTTTAGTGTAGTAGAGTTCTGTTTAGTGTGGTAGAGTTCACCCATAGTGTGGTAGAGTTCCCTCACTATGTGGTAGAGTTCATTTTTGGGTAGCAAAATTCAGTTTAGAGTGGTAGACTTCACCTATAGTGTGGTGGAGTTCACCGATAGTGTGGTATGTTCAATCATAGTATAGTAGAGTTCATTTTAGTGTAGTAGAGTTCATGTTAGTGTGGTAGAGTTGATCTATAGTGTGGTAGAGTTTAACCAATGTGTGGTAGAGTTCATCCAACGTGTGGTAGAGTTCATCCAACGTGTGGTAGAGTTCATCCAACGTGTGGTAGAGTTCATCCAATGTGTATTAGAGTTCAACCAACGTGTAGCAGCAAACATCCAAAAATCTCAAAAACCAGTCGTTGAAACTATAAACCCACCATTAGATCTAAAGACCACTGTGTGGCGAATCTTTCTGAAAAGTTTCACTTAGATCAGAACACATTTGATTGTTTAACCACTCTCTTGAAAATGACCCGACCGAACATAATACATTAGCCATAGAAACATCAAAATATCTCAAAAATCAGTTGTTGAAACCATAATCCCACCGTTGGATCCGAAGAACACTGTGTTAGGAAACTTTCCACAAAATTGTACCCAGATCGGAACACGTTTAAAGGGCAAACACTGTCTTGAAAATGACCCGACTAAATATATTACACTAGTATTCAGTTACGTGTAGTAGAATTCATTTTAGTGTAGTAGAGTTCAGTTTAGTGTGGTAGAGTTCATCCATAGTGTGGTAGAGTTCCATCATAGTGTGGTAGAGTTCATTTTTGTGTAGCAGTGTTCAGTTTAGTGTGGTAGAGTTCACCCATATTGTGGTAGAGTTCACCCATAGTGTGGTAAAGTTCAATCATAGTGTGGTAGAGTTCATTTTAGTGTAGTAGAGTTCAGTTTAGTGTGGTAGAGTTGATCTACAGTGTGGTAGAGTTTAACCAACGTGTGGTAGAGTTCATCCAACATGTGGTAGAGTTCATCTAACGTGTGGTAGAGTACATCCAATTTGTAGTAGAGTTCAACCAACGTGTAGCAGCAAACATCCAAAAATCTCAGAAACCAGCCGTTGAAACTATCAACCCACCGCTAGATCTAAAGACCAATGTGTCACGAAGCATCCAGCAAAATTTCACTTAGATCAGAACACGTTTAAACGTTCAAACATTCTTTTGAAAATGACCCGACATAATGTAATATACTAGCCATGAAAACATCAAAATTTCTCAAAAACTAGCTGTTGAAACTATAATCCCACCATTGATCTGAAGAACACTCTGTCACGAAACTTCCCACAAAATTTCACCCAGATCGGAACACGTTTAAAGGTTCAAACATTGTCTTGAAATTGACCTGATGGAATATATTACACTAGAATTCAGCTACGTGTAGTAGAGTTCATTTTAGTGTAGTAGAATTCAGTTTAGTGTGGTAGAGTTTACCCATAGTATGGTAGAGTTCATTTGTGTTCAACAGAGTTTACTTTAGTGTGGTAGAATTCACCCATAGTGTGGTAGAGTTCACCCATAGTGTGGTATAGTTCAACCATAGTGTGGTAGAGTTCATTTTTGTGTAATAGAGTTCAGTTTAGTGTGGTAGAGTTCTTCCATAGTATGTTAGAGTTCATCCATATTGTGGTAGAGTTCAACCAACTTGTGGTAGAGTTCATCCAACGTGTGGTAGAGTTCATCCAATGTGTAGTAGAGTTCAACCAAAGTGTAGCAGTAAACATACAAAAGTCTCAAAAACCAGACGTTGAAACCATAAACCCACCGTTAGATCTAAAGACCACTGTGTCACGAAGCTTCCCACAAAATTTCACTTACATCAGAGCATGTTTGAACGTTCAAACACTGTCTTGAAAATGACACGACGGAACATAATATATTAGCCATGAAAACAGTTAAATATCTCAAAAACCATACGTTGAAGCCATAATCCCACTGTTGGATCCGAAGAGCACTGTATCATGAAACTTTCCACAAAATTTCACCCAGATCGGAACATGTTTAAAGGTTCAAACAATCTCTTGAAAACCACCCGACATAATATATTACACTAGAATTCAGTTACGTGTAGTAGAATTCATTTTAGTGTAGTAGAGCTCAGTTCAGTGTGGTAGAGTTCACCCATAGTGTGGTAAAGTTCACTCATAGTGTGGTAGAGTTCATTTTTGTGTAGCAGAGTTCAGTTTAGTGTGGTAGAGTTCACCCATAGTATGGTAGAGTTCACCAATAGTTTGGTAGAGTTCATTTTAGTGTACTAGAGTTCATACATAGTGTGGTAGAGTTCAACCAATGTGTGGGAGAGTTCATCCAACGTGTGGTAGAGTTCATCCAACGTGTGGTAGAGTTCATCCAATGTGTTGTAAAGTTCAACCAACGTGTAGCAGCAAACATCCAAAAATCTCATAAACTAGCCGTTGAAGCCATAAACCCACTATTGGATCTAAAGACCACTGTGTCACGAAGCTTCCCGCAAAATTTCACTTATATCGGAACACATTTGAACGTTCAAACACTCTCTTGAAAATGACCTGACGGAACATAATGCACCAGCCATGAAAACATCCAAAAATCTCAGAAACCAGCCGTTGAAACCATAAACCCAACGCTAGATCTAAAGACCACTGTGTCACAAAGCATCCCGTAAATTTTCACTTAGATCGGAACACGTTTAAACGTTCAAACACTCTCTTGAAAATGACCCAACGGAATATAATATACTAGCCATGAAAACATCAAAATATCTCAAAAACAAGTTGTTGAAACCATAATCTCACTGTTGGATTTGAAGAACACAGTGTCCCGAAACTTTCCACAAAATTTCATCCTGATCGGAACATGTTTAAGGGTTCAAACACTATTTTGCAAACGATTCGACTGAATATATTACACTAGAATTCAGTTATATGTAGTAGAGTTCATTTTAGTGTAGTAAAGTTCAGTTTAGTGTGGTAGAGTTCACCCATAGTGTGGTAGAGTTCACCCATAGCATGGTAGAGTTCTTTTTTGTGTAGTAGAGTTTAGTTTAGTGTGGTAGAGTTCACCCATAATGTGGTAGAGTTCACCCACAGTGTGGTAGAGTTCATTCATAGTGTGGTAGAGTTCATTTTTGTGTAGTATAGTTCAATTTAGTCTGGTAGAGTTCATCCAAAGTGTGGTAGAGTTCAACCATAGTGTGGTAGAGTTCACCCATAGTGTGGTAGAGTTCATCCAATGTGTAGTAGAGTTCAACCCATGTGTAGCAGCAAACATCCAAAAATCTCAGAAACCAGCTGTTGAAACCATAAACCCACCATTGGATCGAAAGATCACTCTGTCACGAAGCGTCCCGCAAAATTTCACTTAGATCGGAACACGTTTGAATGTTCAAACACTCTCTTGAAAATGACCCGACTAAACATAATACACCAGCCATGAAAACATCCAAATATCACAGAAACCAGTAGTTGAAACCATAAACTCACTGTTGGATGTAAAGACCACTGTGTCATGAAGCTTCCCGCAAAATTTCACCCTTATCAGAACACGTTTAAAGGTTCAAACACTGTCTTGAAAACGACCTGACGGAGTATATTACACTTGAATTTAGTTACGTGTAGTAGAGTTCATTTTAGTGTAGTAGAGTTCAGTTTAGTGTGGTAGAATTCACCCAATGTGGTAGAGTTCACTCATAGTGTGGTAGAGTTCATTTTTGTGTAGCAGAGTTCAGTTTAGTGTGGTAGAGTTCACCCATAGTGTGGTAGAGTTCATTTTTGTGTAGCAGATTTCAGTTTAGTGTGGTAGAGTTCACCCATAGTGTGGTAGAGTTCACCCATAGTGTGGTAAAATTCAATCATAGTGTGATAGAGTTCATTTTAGTGTAGTAGAGTTCAGGTTAGTGTGGTAGAGTTGATCTATAGTGTGGTAGAGTTCACCTATAGTGTGGTAGAGTACAACCATAGTCTGGTAGAGTTCATTATTGTGTAGTAGGGTTCAGCTTAGTGTGGTAGAGTTCACCCATAGTGTGGTAGAGTTCACCCATAGTGTGGTAGAGTTCATTTTAGTGTAACCAGCCGTTGAAACCATAATCCCACCATTGGATCTGAAGAACCCTGTGTCAGGAAACTTCCCACAAAATTTCACCCAGATCGGAACACGTTTAAAGGTTCAAACATTGTCTTGAAAACGACCTGACGGAATATATTACACTAGAATTGAGTTACGTGTAGTAGAATTCATTTTAGTGTAGTAGAGTTCAGTTGAATGTGGTAGAGTTCACCCATGGTGTGGTAGAGTTCACCCATAGTGTGTTAGAGTTCAGCCAAATTCTACCATTAGTGTGGTAGAGTTGATCACTTACGTGGCAGATTTCATTAATGGCATTTTCGTAAGTACCTTTTTTTCTTCATTAGGAAATGGCGAAATGGTATATATTAAATTTAAAAGACTATTCTAGTAATTTATAAACATTTTCTCTATTTCAATCATTAACACTTAATTTCGTTTTAATCTAGCAAATCACCCTAAATTATATACACTATTTCTGGCTCACTTTTGAATATGAGTGTTACATTGACTTTCTAGCATGTGACTTTGACTATAAAATCGACATTCACTAATTACAATATTTTATCTTTTCTTTTTCCTTCTTAAAAAAGAAACTGAGTAGCAAATGATATGTAGTCTAGTGGTAGGCGGTAAATCCACTTAAGGTAAAGCATTTGCATAACTCGGGATCAATTCCTCCTTCCTACATTATGTAGGAATTTGGCTATTGGGCCGGCCAATAATGACCCAATATAATCTGACAACAAAAAAAGAGACTGAGCACAAAAACTCAAATATTCGTAATTATAATTTTTAGCATCAGAAAATATTAAGCAGAATCAGTGATATACCTTTTTTCTTTGCACCATAGAATGTTTAATATATTTTCTATTAATTGTTTCATTCTATAAAGCATACTGCATATTTTTATGTTAAATTTAAATTTAAAATATTTTATGATAAATAATATTTTGCAATATTTTTTTCACTGAATAATTATATATTAAAAGCCAAGATGGAATACATAATTGAATATATAAGTTAGAGAAAAACAGAAAAATTTATGGAAGCTGAGCTCAAATTAGGGAAGCTACTTTTAAAATTAACTAACCTCAGCAAACTAATCTAAGACCCTATGGAAAAAATTCAGAAAAGTACTACCTTGAACACTAAAACCTAAGACATTGCTGGATATCATAATCTAAATCAAATGTCGTAATTTCCTATAGTGAATGAGAGTATTTTCTATAGTGAATGAGAGTAACTCTAATATAAAACCAGACTTATACTCGTACAAGAATGATATCAAAAATCATATCCCACACTTCCTCCAAAATTGGTTAGTTGAAGCAACATCGACCATTTGATGCCTTGATAGAACCCAATTAAAGAGTAGATCGATCAAGTCTTCATTGTGCAAAGAAAGACCGTAAACAATCCTCAAAATAGGAGAACCAAACCACAGAGAGCTTAGCACCTGATTAATCCATTAGAGAAGATAAAAAACGAGTAACCAAAGGCAGCAATTAACAAATTCTACCTTATGGCCTAAATAAGGATGAAACCAAGGCTAATCTAAACACCTAAACCGATAGAAACAAAACAAGCCATATAAACGACATCTATCAAAAAAGTAGAGATCAGGAAAAAAAAAATCATAGGAGAAGACCTCAAAGCCCGACGGCTTTCAACGCACCACTGGCAACTAGAAACTGTGCACCACCTCCTCAAAAGCCATCCTAGAAGCTCGCCTATTACAGAGAGAGGAACTCCAACAACACAACTAACCCAAAAACTAGCTTTCTTCATGTCTAATCTCGAAACTCTGATGGAACCAATGATGGTGCTGATGCTGTAGAAGCCACCGGCCGCCATTCTGTGACTTACAAGCAACCTTCGAAACTTTAGATTTTAAAATTCTTTCGAGAGATATTTCAATTAGTAGTTTACCTTAAGCTTGGCCTATTTTGTAGTATTTTTATGGCTAGTTGCATTATATTAAATTTGAATATAAAATAACTATCTTTTAAAAATAATTTTCTAACATGCATTATTCACCTACATAGGTGATGTCTTGTTATAGGCTACCTCGGAGAATTGTTCAGAAGTTAATATCGGCAATAGCGGATTTTTGGTGGTCTGATTTAGGAGAAACTAGAGGAATACATTGGCGTAAATGGGGAATGTTATGTAAACCAAATATGGTGGGAATTTGGAAAATTTTAACACCGCTATGTTAGCGAAGCAACTCTGGCAACTTCTAAATTTCCCGGACTCTTTGATAGCGAAGGTTTTGAAGGGTCGATACTATAAGGATTAGTGTTTATTAGAGGCACCTCTGAAAACTTTATCCTCATATGGGTGGCAAAGCTTGTATTCTGCGAGATGCCTGGTTGCTAAGGGTTGTATTCGTCGAATTAGAGATGGGAGAACAGTTAAGATTTGGCAGGACGCATGGATACCAGACACAAGTCCTAGACCGACATTGAGGTCAAATTTTATTTTGTTTCCTGACATGACTATTGATCATTTTATTGATAAACCTAGGGATAAATGGAAGGAGGTTCCAGTTCGTCAATATTTCGAACCTCAGGATGTAAGCTTGATTCTTGGAATTCCAGTTCCAATTCATGTTCGTCCAAACTACTGGGGTTTGCATTATACATCAACAGGACGATATTCGGTGAAATCAAGATATCACCTACCTGAAAATTTGTTTGAAAAGGAGCTTTGTAGGATGGGTCCAGGTTTTGAGACTCTGTATAGTAATATTTGGAAGTTGAATTGCCCAAACAAAATTAAACATTTCCTCTGGCAAACTCTGTCTGGTTGCATTGTTGTTAGTACTAATATTGCCAAGAGAGGGATTAATTATGATATGTGATATGCTCGGTGTGATGACGCACAAGAGTCTGTTAATGACACTCTATTTCTATGTCCACCAGCCCTTTAGGTCTGGGCATTGTCTTGCATTCCATCGAGGCCAGGTGCTTTTCCTGGTGCGTCGATTTGGTATAACTTGGATTATCTGTTTCGGATATGCAGGTTAAGATAGATTGGTAAATATTCCCTTGGATTTTGTGGTATATCTGGAAAGCGAGGAATGCTTTCTGTTTTGCTGGTAGAGCTATGGACCCGCAAAGGGTGTTGAGTATTGTTGTTGCTGATCATATAACTTAGGGGATTCCACTGGTCGTGGTAAATATCCCATCAGGACTACTGTCAGAAAATCACTACAAGTTTTCCCGACCACAACTAATATGCAGTTCACAGGCTTTAAATGCTTTGTGGATGCATCCTGGAAGGACACCAACCGGTATTCTTGTTTAGGTTGGTACTGCTTCTCAGATTTAGTGGATGGAGAACAAATGGAAGCCAAAGGCATGTCAAGGAGTCTTTTGGCCACACATGCGGAGGTGGAAGCGGTGTTATGGGCGATGGAATCCTTGGTGTCTCTTAATGTCTTCGAAGTAGAGGTCGCGACAGATTGCGAGACGGTGGTGAAGATTTTTGATCAACCTGAAGATTGGCCTACTTTTAGCCCATACCAGGAGGTGTTTGCGCGAGTCTGCTCTTCCTTCGCGGTATTCTCTTTGTCAGTCATACCAAGGTCTGTCAACCACAAAGCGGATGTCTTAACCAGGCGGGCCAGAGAATTCATTTATGATCGGTGATCCAGCGTTTTTGGTTTCCTATTTTTTTTCCGATGCCGTTGTCAAAAAAAAAAAACATGCGTTATTCAAAATAAAACATCTGATATATTATGAAACAGTCAAACAAAGGAGATAACTTAAATTTATAACTAAGACATACAGTGCAAAGATGCACTAAGCATTCTCAAATTTCATTAAGATATATATTTATTGTTATTACTTAAGTTTTAATAAAGAAAAAAAAAAGAATAAGGTTTTTTGAAGTTGGTTTTTAGTAGATATTACCCACTAAATACTAATGTCACAAGGTGTGGATTAAAATTGAAAAAGCTGGGATTCAATTTTTTCTTGAATGATTACTATCACTATTATAAACCTGCGAACCTAGCCACTAATTTCATACCTGAAATCAAACAGCTCACGACAAAAATATATATTTTAATGGTGATTAAGCTATTTATAATTCACTAAATGGATTATACTATTTTTTTTTGTCGACTAACCTACTAGTTTTTAAATCCCCTCCTATTACTGAGGGTAGGAGGTTCGATCTCTCGTGCCTTGAGGATTTGTAAAATGACTACACCACTGAGCCACCTGTCTTCGACGGATTATACTATACTTAGAATATAATAAAAATAACAACATCAAAAAAATAATAGTACAGTTAACTTGTTTTTGATATAGTTTGACACAAAATAGTGATTTTGAGGACTGATCCCAAAACATTTTCTTCTGGAATGAAGTTTAAAAGTATTAGACTACAATGACAAAGAAAAGAAACTACTCATACTCATAGCTTGTTCATCTGATTTCTTTTACAAAAGAAATATATTTAATAAAATTATATAAAATTAATTTTTTGTAATAGAGAACATTAGACTGAAATGAATTTAGTAGACAGGCTTGGGCCTATCTTGATTGATTAGTGGGCCGTTTTGAAGTCCGATTTCGGATTTTAATGTAAACCTAATGGGCCTTCACTTGATCATCAAAACTGAATCAGAACAACATTACGCCACTACGTAGGATAAGTAATAAGTTGGGGGAAAATGCCAAAAGAATTCATATTATTATGAGAGAATTTGCTCGAAAATCATATTTGGCAGAAAAACTCACTAACCATACTATTAATTAAACAACTAATTATTTGATTATATTTAAACTGATTTTGACCAAAGCACTGATTTCTAATTATTTTTTTCTGGTTAAAAATTTAAAATATAGAAAAGAGGATAGTGAATTGTATGATAATATTATATTATGTTATATAGAATAATATATTATTACTTCGAACTTTTTTCAGTTTGGTTGTTATATATCACACTTAATAATTTAAGTATATGGAGTTTGATTCCATTTACTATATTTGGAGGTTAAAGATATAAAATTTTAGTCATGAAATATACTAAGTAGAATCTTAAAAGTCAAAAGAGTATATTGAAACAAGAATTTATCAACGAATAAAATAAATCCACTTCTATAAAGAAGATACCTAGAACCTCCGAAAGACAAAAAAAAAAAAGCAATACCATGAATGTTACTTTTAAAGAATTAAAAGTTATAACACTAACTATTGTTCACATTTAACATGTTGAAGAGTTCACTCTTGGTAATAGTTTAAGAGTGTACATTACAAGTGATTGTGAATTTTAAATATAATGACTTTCGTTGGTTATTCGAATAAGTGATTACGTATTAATTCTTCATGAATGATTTGATGGAAAAGCTTTAGTAAAGTATAAATTAAAGTAAAGTAAAGTAAAGGTTTTTTGTTTATGTGAATTGATTTAAATGGTGCAATTACTATTTGCATTCTTTAAAAATTTTAGAAACTAAGAAAATAAAATAATTCTTTCTTTTTTTCTCGCGACCTATAAGCTAACTTGCTTTTTTCATTTCGTCTTTCGTCTTCTTTCTCTCGTTTCTCCCTCTCGTGTCTTTCTCTCACAATTTCTTTTTCGGTATTCTTCCCCTCGTTTCGAGTTCCTCTCATCAGCTTCCTCTCTTTATGTCTTCCTCTCACCATTTCTTCTTCCTTCTCGAACCTAGATTTTTATCAAATGTATGATTTCGTTCTTCTTATCTCATATGAAAATGTGTTCGCCGTTTTTGAAACTGTAAATGATGTCAAAATGGATTCATGTCTTTGGCATATATCGTGTATGTTTGTGGGTTATGTCATAATATGGTAGAGATTGTCTCGGATCTCTGCTTTCTTTGGTATAGTTTGATCTAAATTGGTGAGGATTTGATTGACATATTTCATCACGAGTTTTTGTTGGCGTACCAGAGTTTGATGTAAGTGTGGTAAATCTGTAAAATTAGGTTTGAATGGTGAAGTTTGGTAAGGTTTTGGTAGAGTTAGGTTAGAGCATGTCCAATGGACCAAAAATTAAGGGGTTCTTATTAAGGAAGTTGTAGAAAAGTTAAGAGACCCTTATGTGCCGTGTTGTCATTGGTGTCTTGTTTTGGCGAAAAAATAGAAAGCACGGAGAAAATTTGCATTCATTTCCTCGAAATTTTCTTTCTTCTTTCTTCTCCTCACTTTCGAAGGCGATTCTCAGGCGATTTGTAGTCAATGGTGAGACGAGACAAAACAGCATCTCGGTGGTCGTGTATCATCATCAGAACTTCCGAGCAACCAAAGTGCACTGTCGGCTTCGATATAAACTCACTACTTCACGATATCGGTAGGGAGAAAAGTGCTTCTCAACAAAATCAGAGGGATTCTAGAGCAAAGACGGTGGGGTTTCTTCTATTCGAATCAAAGAGGTATGTTTTCCGACCAATCTGTAGTAATTGACGTAGTTTGATTTTGAGATTAGGGTTTGCGATTGCAAAATTAGGGTTTTCTGATTTAGATGTTTTTTGATTTAGATTGGTCATGACCTCAGGTTATCCGATTTAGGTTTCTTTGATTCCACTCGAAGAGATTCATTTTAGTTGGATCTCATGTTAACACCTTCTCTTTTTGCTTTCTCTATCGGCGGAGAAGATGGTCCAGAAGGTCATGTTTGTGCAGACGACTCATCAAGGTAAGATTCCACTTTGTTTGTGTATTAAATGTTTGGTATAATGCATTTGAATGGGCTGTGTAGTTTCTATGTAGGATAAGAGTTTAGTTAGTGTAAATGGTTAGGGTTTATTTAGTTTCAATGCTTGTGCTAAATGCTTGTACATTGTGAATTCTTACTGTCGACATCACAATTTTTAGTTTGAAGTGTATAGATAGGTATAGAGTTGACATCACACTGTGAATTGATAAAAGACATGTGTCTTTCAATTCAATGGCCTTGAATGTGTAGTGGATACTGATTAAGTTGTAATTTAATGCTGAAACTTAAGTACAATGAACTTAATTAGGCCTATATATGAAATCACTTAAGTATATGCCATTCTTCTTATATGTCTTATTTTGTTATGTTTTCTTTTGTTTTGTCTTCTAAACACCTAAATGGATTCACATAACCTATTTAGTGGGATTCACCAAATATTCATCTTGGTGAATCAGAGGCTCTTATGTTTAGTAGTCAGTGGTTTGAAGCTATTAGTGAAGCTCCAACTGAAGCTGCACATCAGAGAATGAGGAATAATTTGACTCCCATAGAAGATGTGATGCTCATAAGTGTGTAGCTTAACACAAGCAATGATCCGATTATTGGTAATGAGCAAAAAGCTAAGGCGTTCTCAAAAAGGATAACAACCTACTTTGCTGCTAGTCCTAAGCTTGTAGGTATGCAAAAGAAGGAGCCTAGTCACTATAAGCAAAGGTGGAGTAAGATCAATGACATGGTCTACAATTTTGTAGGGTTTTTTGAGGCTGCATCATCTCAGAAATGTAGTGGACATAATGACAATGATGTGATGAAGTTGGCTCATCACATCTACTTCAACGATCATAAGCAAAAGTTCACTCTTGAGTATGCTTGGAGAGAACTCAAACATTACCAGAAATGATGTGAAAAGAAGATACTTTAGTTTCAAAAAGAAGGAAGATTGAAGCTAGTTCCACACATTCTTCAACTTCTGTTCCACTAAGCTTTAAAGAGGATCAAATTCGACCACCAGGGGTTAAGGATTCAAAGTCCAAATCTAAAAGGGCAGGGAAGAAGGCATCACAAATGATAGATGAAGGCAATGCTCTAGTTGGGTTTCAAAGCATGTGGGAAAAAAGGATCTAAAAATGAAAGAGAAGCTGTCAAAGAACAAGTTATTGGACAGTTTACTTGCAAAAACTGAGCCACTTTCCGATATGTACATGTTGAATTCAGTTTAGGTGTTTTGTAATTTTTGTCTTCTAGTTTATGTTTAAGTATTTAAGTGTTTAAGTGTTTAAGTTTTTGTAATTCAGACAATTCTGTGTCTAGTTTATGTTTAAGTGTTTAAGTTTTTGTAATAATGGTGTTCTGAAATGTGATTTAAGCACTGATGTTTTGAGTTTCTTTGTAACAACATATAACAATGATGTTTTGTAATGTGATTTGAACAAATTGTTGTAAAGGGTGAAGCTATAACTGATCACACAATTTCATCCGAGAGTTCAAGGCAGTTCATACCGAGCACCAAAGGCAGTTCATCCGTTTTGTTATTTCAATATTGATATGAATTCGTTTTGTTGTTTCACAACTAATCAAATATCTATCATCGTGTTTAGTTTCTGTATACATTTTCTCTGTGGTAATGGTATTTATATTAGTGTAAGTTGATTTGCAATCAAACTCGTGCTTCATTCGTTAAGGGTTTTATCTCCGAAAGCCATTCTTGAATTCTAAGCTCTTCTTCTCTTCTTCTGCTCTTCTCTGCTTCTCCTTTCTGCTTCTCTTACCACAACTATATGTCTGATTTTATGATTTTAGACTTAGTCAAACACATCAACAACTTTTCTTAAATCCATGTCGTATTCAACAATGAACTTGAGGAAGTTATCCAATTTGCACTACAAGAGAACACATTGTTTACAACTCATATTTTCGTCCCTAAATCTTTGTTAACACCCTTTACAACAAATTAGGGACGCCACATGTTTAGTCGTGTCCTACGCGTCGTAAGACAAAATACAATGTGAAAGCGTTGTAAACTTTAACAACCCCGATATCTCGATGTTAAAACGTCATAAATATAACGTCGTAAAAACATCGTAACATATGGCCAGCGATGTAAAGGCGATATTAAAGAAAATTTCGTAAGGGTGTTGTAAATTTAGCAACTAACTCACAACGCCTGATTTACAACTAATTAGAGTCGAAATCATTTACAATGAATTAGAGTCAAAATGTTTTACAACGATTTACAGTCGAAACATTTTACAACTAAGTAAAGACAAAACTTTTACAACTAACTAAAAACGAAATGTTTTACAACTATTTAAGGACGAAATCTTTTACAACTAATTAGGGACGTTAGTTTACGTTTCTGGCCAACGAATTAGGGACAAATAGTTGTTTTAATTTTTTAATTAAAAATATTCATTTAAATTTTGAAATTTAATAAATTTTTGATTTGAATTAATTAAAATAAAATATGATATAAAAATATGTTTACAAAATTATTTAAATTCACAAAATATTTATTGTAGTAGTGCGTCGAACATGTTTGTTCGTTCAAATCAACTTTGACATTCTCTGTAGGCCTGATCCCAAGGTGTCAACGACTACGCTCCAAAGCCTTAGTTGCATGGGGATTGCCCACAACCAAAATATCCGTCATGGACTCCATTGCAGCAAATTTTTGATCTGTCACTTGTCTCAGCTCGGCTTTTTCTGTACGGAAAACCTGCAATTGACTACGAAGCGAGTTTTCCCCTATTCAGTTAGATGTGACTCTCTGGACATCTTTGGCGGATCCTATTCCAACAATCCGTTTCTTTTTTGTCGGAGCAATCTGGAAAAATCGTTTTGTCAGGGAATAATAATTATAAAAATTTTGTTTGAAAATAAAAATTAATTAAATTATTAAATTAAATATCTGCTTATAAATTGCGTAGACTTCAGGAGCAGTCAAATCCACAGGAGTACCATCGGGGGATTCCTGGGAAAGTTGAGTTTGACGCTCCTGAACAGCAGCTTCAACCTGACTGTGTAGCCGCTCACATCGAGGATCAATGAAGACGTCAGACTTTTTCTTATGAGTTGCGGCATACAATTCTGGAAGCGTAGGAATTTGTCTAGTTTTTTCCTCATACAAGATGAAAATTTAAATGAATAGTAATTTAGGTTAAAATTTATTGAACAAAAAAAATTATTAAAAAAATAACTTACTATCTGTATGGCAACTCTGCCGAAAGGTATCTGACCTGCAGTGTGAGGCATATCGACTGGCAACCCATCTGGACCAATCGTCTTCCCCGATTGGGTTTCCCGGCATCTCCCTTCACCTCCCAATCGGTCTTCCAGTCCGAAACTGTGTTAGAAAGCCACTTCATGGCTTTCTGGTTGAACTCATGTCGGATAGTCTCGTTGATGAAAACGTCCCAATTCCAACGTTGCTAGTAAAAAACCTTAATTAGGATTTAATATATATTAATTATATATGTTTAATAAAAAGAAATTTTAATTTTAACAAGAAAATTAATTACCGCGAAAATCTTGAATCATGTAATGCGAATGTAGTTCGGTGTAAATATCCAATTAGGAGTCGCTTCACGAAGTACCTTTTGATGCATTTTGTGATGCTTTGCCCCACCTTGCTATCCACACCAAACCTGAAAATTTTCAAAAGGATATAAGTAGAAGTTATTCAATTATAAATAATTGTTTAAAATTTGTAAATATAATAAATTAATATATAAATGAAAACGTACCAATAAGTACCAGTTGGTCGATCGATATGTAAAAGGGGCAAATTCTCGCGATTTAGAGCCACGAGAATATCTTCCACCCTATATTGTGCATGTGGTGCATCTGGCGGCACCAAAAGGTTTGGATGAACCGCTGCATTCGTCGGTGGCAGGTCTACGGCAACTTCGGTGTCAGTGAAGGACCCGACAGAGTGTGACTTTGCGACTGGGACTGTAATTGTGTCTCCGGCACTGCAGAGGAAGTTGATGACGATGAAGTGTCATGCATAATGTCACTGTAATGGACACAACGTGTATGCTTACGGGGTGCCATATATGTAGTACCTACAATACGATTCACTGTAAATTAGAAATTGCATCGTACTACATAATTTCTAAATTCTAAATTACATACATACTTCATAATTTCTAAACGTGAATATTTGTTATCCTTAGTCCTACAGGC
Organism: Lepidium sativum; assembly: GCA_023374145.1. Classification (NCBI taxonomy): domain Eukaryota; kingdom Viridiplantae; phylum Streptophyta; class Magnoliopsida; order Brassicales; family Brassicaceae; genus Lepidium; species Lepidium sativum. The sequence continues at coordinate 34,676 of JAKUCM010004069.1, forward strand.
CACGTTCAGAATCGTATGCATGTTATTCTCAAAAAAATTCTTCTCGATGTGCATCACATCCAAATTATGTCGAATCAACAAATATTTCCAATACGGCAGCTCCCAAAATATACTCGTTTTATGCAAATTATGATGTCGTCCATAATAGTCCGGCATATTACTAGGAACATGCTAATTACCTCTTTGAGGAACAGTTGATAAAGCACCGTAATAATCCATTTTTACTTTAATTTCTTCTCCTGATAGATATAGTGGTGGAGGATCCTTTATCTTAACTTTACTCCTGAATAGAGTCGTGTTTCGTTGGTACGGATGGTTAATTGGAAGAAATCAACGATGACAATCAAACCAAGACGTCTTCCTCCCATGCTTCAGTTGAAATGCATCTATCCTCCCAAGACAATACGGACAAGCCAATCTCTCATGTGTTGTCCAACCTGATAACATTCTGTAGGCAGGGAATTCACTTATCGTCCACATAAGCACCGCCTTCATCGTAAAAGTTTTTTGGGAAGAGCAATCATATGCTTGAACCCCATGCGTCTATAACTGTTTCAGCTCATGAATCAGAGGTTGCAAAAATATGTCAAGCGATCGCTTTGGATGATTAGGACCATGAACTAGTATACTTAGGAATAAAAATTATTTTTCCATACACATCACCGAAGGAAGGTTATAAGGCGTAAGGATTACTGGTAACAAAGAATATTGTCTGCCAGACATTCCAAACGGACTAAAACCATCGGTGCATAGAGCAAGATAAACATTCCTAATATTCCTAGCAAAATCTTTGTGTACCGTATTGAAATGTTTCCACGCCTTTGCATCTGAAGGATGATTAATCTCTACATCCGTCTTCGAATGCTCTGCATGCCATCTCATCGAAGTTGCTATCCTTTCCGACTGATATAATCTCTTCAACCTATTAGTTATTGGTAAGTACCATATCCATTGATATGGTACCTTCTTTCGCCCACTCCCTTGTGGCTAATATCTTGGCTTCTTACAGAATCGATATTCTTGTAACAGATCATCATCTTTCCAATAGATTATACAATGATCTATACAAACATCAATGGTTTCTCAAGGCAATCCAAGACTCTCATAATATGATTCAGCACACACATTGTCTTCCGACAAATACTTTTTGAGCAAATCAGTCCACATATTCATGCATGACTGAGATGAATTACATTCTATTTTTATATTCATCATCCTAGCTGCCAATGATAATTTAGACAGACTTTCTCTACATCCCTCGTAGAGAGGCTGATTCGCAGCTTCTAGCATGTCATAAAACCTTTTTGCATCTAAATTAGGTTCCTCAGAAACTATAGCTTGATTAGTATTAGTTTCCTGAAATGCATTTGTGACCATCTCATGCATCCTATCATGCTCTACAACCCCATGAATCTCATTCTGATAACCAACATCATGCAAATTACTCGATTCACCTATATTACCTTCAACATTCTCAAAATTACTACTACTTGCTTCATCATTCCCACCACCGATATCACCTTCCCCATGGTGAAACCAAATGTAATAATGTGGTGTAAACCCTCTATTTTATTGATGATTCCAAACAGTTTCTACTCGGGTGAATTTCTTATTTTTGCATTTCCGACAAGGACATACCATCTTACCCGATTCAAGCGTGATTTCAGTTTGACTAGCCTGGTGCATGAATATTTTTACCCCAATCATAAACTCATTTGTCACGATTCCAGCAGCATCTCTATGCATATACATCCACTTTCGTTGCTCGAATATATCATGGTTGTGCTATAACAAACAAAATCCAAATTTCTTTCTTCTTCATTCATTTAGGGTTTTATCTCTTGAATTTCTAATCTCTTCTTCTGATCTTCTCTGCTTCTCCAATCTGCTTCTCTTACCACAACTATATCCACAACTATATCTCTGATTTTATGAGTTTAGACTTAGTCAAACACATCAACAACTTTTCTTAAATCCATGTCGTATTAAACAATGAACTTGGTGGAAGTTATCCAATTTGGAATGATAATTTCGAGATGGAGATGTCAACAAATGGAAGTGTGAGGTTTATTTCCATTGAGGTTTTTTATCGAACAAGTGGTGGGGTTGATAAACTTGTTGGTTATGCTAAAATCCCGGTGACAGATTTCGTGGGAGGATTTGCTCCTCCGGAACATTTAAATCTTTTGAGTTACAGGTTAAGAAATATGGTTATTTTGTAATTAAAGGAGCTTTGCTTTGTTGGTTTTCAAATATGAACTTATAAAGGGAAGTATCTAACAATCTATAGGATTAACATGTAAGAGTTGTAATTCTTCGAAACATGTGAAGAGTTTTGGTTTTGAACATCTGAATTTATGTTGAGAGTTTAGCTCCGATGGTGATGGTGGTGGTGATTCTGAAAATAATCCTTGGCTTACGGATGTGGTTCTGATCATTGGTGTGTAAATGATTCTTCTCCTGACCCTAATTACTTTGATTATGACTACTACATCGACTATTATATTCTTTAGTCGAGATTTTCAAGTTGCTTTATTTGAGATTTAAAGATCTTCTGGGCTTTTAGGTTTCTATATTATTAAGTTAAAACTTTGGATTATGAATAAGTGTTGTTCTTTTCATCAATTGTTGGATTTTGTTTCATGATTTTGAATGGTGAATGCTTTTATGAAATTATATGTTACGTCTTAATTGAACTTATGTCAAAAGCCTTTTGAATAGATCAACTCGATTTGGCTTGAAGATGTTGCAGATCTGTGGATGGATAATATGATCCAAGACATATTCGATAACACTAGGTAGACTTTGAACATTTTTCCAGGAGCCTAATAATATTAGTTTGTCAGTCTTTGAATAATAGTTGGTAGACTTTGAACAATATATGGTAAACTGTAAAGTTTGTTCGAATAAACTCTATAAGACTCATCATAAGCAACGTCTTCAACCAACTGTCTACTAAAGTAGTAATTTCGTCATCAAATCAAAACATTAAAGTCTACCAAAATGGTTTGTTAGCTTTACCTAAGTCTACTATGAAAGTTTTAAAGTCTACCACACTCTCTAATGAAAGTATCTATTACACTTAAATGACAATCTATCAACCAAACCAGACATAGATAAACAACACGAAACTCTACCAAGGTAGCTTGTCAAGTCTATCAAAGAATACCATGAAGGCTTTTGAAGTCTACTACACTTCAAACCACAGCCAACCTAAAGAGTATACTACACTTTAAAACTAATGTATTTTTCATATAGCACTCACATATTCCAAGGCTCTTTGTTTTCTCCTTGGAAACTTGATACGTTTGAACGTACGAATTATCATCCTCACACCTGAGTAAAATCGTCCTTTATTATCCTAGGTAAGTATACCAAACTAGGTTTTCCATGCGAAAAAAGTCTACCAAACTATCCAAATCTTCGTTTCAAAATCTACCAAACTACCTTAATCTACGATTCAAGGTCTTTATAGTCTAGTACACTTCTACCGATAGTCTAATACGCTTAGAAATTTCTTCCCCAAATCGATTCCTTTAACTCTACCATGAAGAGTTTATTACCTCTATCTAAGTCTACCATGAAGTTCTTCAAAGTCTACCACACTTCAACTAATAGTCTACTACGTCTAGAAATTTATTCCTCAAATCGATATTTTTAAGTCTACCATATTGGTCCTATGTAACTTTAACATACACTACATTATTGTACTATCAACTCTAACAAAGGTCACAAATTACATTTACCACATGCCAACATACTCTACCATATGGGTCATTTGTAACTTTACCATGCACTACATGATTGTACTATCAACTCTATTAAATGTTATAAATTACATTTACTACGAGGCCAACAAACTCTATTATGAGTCATCTGTAACTTTACTATACACTACATTATTGTACTATCAACTCCATTAAAGGTCACAAATTCATTTACCATATGGCCAACAAACTCTACCATATTGGTCATCTATAACTTTATCATACACTACATTACTATACTATCAACTCTACTATATATCACAAATTACATTTACCACGTGGCCA